>WOUH02057230.1:0-10881 GCA_009936405.2 Stevia rebaudiana
ATAAGTAGCATATAATTTTTCTCTATTTTGTATTTATTGTGATTTTCTTTATGATACTTCTCGATTAGTCGACAATTCTTTCAACATATATATTTTGTATAACCATTCCCGTGTATCACACGGGTTTTAAACATAGTTTTAATATATTAGCAAATCTAACGTTGTGGTTTGACTTCGATGTGGTTTGATTTCTATAATCATTTCTGTGACATCCAGCCTTGTCTTGAGACGATAGCGGAAGCACAACTATTGAGAGGAAACGGAGAATATCGGGTCATGAATAAATTGTTACATAAAAGAACACAATACATACATTCAAGCTAATACAAACATGGTTTATAGTCCAAAGTACAAATATGAGGATTCGCAAAATATTGACTACGATGGAAAAACCAAACCAAGAAATATCGACTTGTACTTCTACCATGCAAACAACAAACATAGAAAATGGGGTTGCGTAAGTAGCTGCGGGAATAATATGATCCACTAGATAGTAGATATCAAGCTTTCTTCCTTCTTAGATATTAAGATTTATGGACTAGTAAATAAGCTTTGAAAAGTTTTAACTTATTATCCAACCTATTAGGCTAACTAAAGTTGCTGTAAAAATATAAAAATGCTTCAGCAAGCAAAACTATTTTTTCCTTTTTAATGCTCTATGTGGCACCTCAGGCTTCAATCAGCCCGATTACAAACAACCAACACTAAAACAGTGTTTGAAAATAGGTTCTAGAAAATTATGATTATTTAAAAGCGTTTGCCACTTAAAACTTATTATATAATCATACTTAATCCACCACATGGTTTACAATTCAGAACACGAGTTTAAGTAAGTATTATAACCCAACAAGTTCAATTTACAAAACTAGAAACTCTGTTCGATCCCAAGTGTTCATGCCCTATCTCGTTCACCTTGGATCCTAGTATTCACCTGTAAACACCCATTTAAAACACCTTTTAGTTCATAAGAACAAAGTAAGATTATCTAATTGTACTTTATAGTACATTACAGAAGGATCCCGTTCCTTAAAATGAGCAAACTAGAAAACTGGAAAGCAGCTTTCAGCGTTGACCAACTCCCCTAGCGTTGGCCAACTCTCCTTGCTGCAGATTTTTCAATTTTTTTTGCGATTTAAGCCTTCGTTTTTGCCCTCGATTGTTCCGATTCACCATGAACTGATCCAATCCATCACAACACATGTTTAAGCATACATAAACAAATGATAATCAATTCTTTATCAAGAACAATCAAATGCACATAAATCTTAGTTTTGTGCAATTAAACTTTGACTTTAAAAGTCAAACTACCACAAGAATTATTTGGTCATGTTTTACCATGTTTTGGCAAACCATAAGTTGGCATTCACAATCCATGAGAATTACCTCCACTTTTCATACCAATTAATTGTACACACGTTTGTGTATCAATCCAATTCGAATTCAATCAACGAGTCTACAATCCTTGTAGATCATCCGATTATTCACTAATAACCATCTAATTCACATCTGAGTTTCTAGTAACTCTTTGCTTAGTATTCACATATCATATGAATAACCATTTCATTACATAATCATTGGTGTACGCACATTTACGTATCATTCTAAATTCAACTACGCCTCCAAAGTCTACAACTTTGTTAATCATCGGGTTATTAACCGATAACCATCAAGTTCACATTCAACTATGAATCAAGCTCCGTCTACTCACTAGTAGATCAGCTAGGGTGTTACATTCTTGATTGTCCACATCTATGTAGATCAATCATAATTCCATGTTCATGATGCTCACAAGTTTGCAAATCATCAATTTCAACATAATCACAACTAGTTCAATCCACATGAACTTAGACTTGAGTTTATACCCATCATGTCCATAATTACATATGGATCATTTACAATTCATGGAAACTCAACAATGGTAGGTGTCTTACCTCGATCCGAAGAACACGTATATTATGCTAACTCCTTTCCGGGCCTATGTGTTTCACCACTACTTTCGGTTCCTATGATTAAGTCACAATTTTTCTTTAACCACATATTCACTGTGAGGTTAATTATCACATTTTGACCCGTTAACTAGCTTATAACTTTTCCACGTTACTAACATTAACATATATGCAACTTTTCATAAAATTTCACAATAACACACGTTTTACGATTTCTTGGCATTTTATCAAACAATTTATGTGCAGAATTCATAGTTATGAATAATCACAATCATTTAACTACATACAATCTCCAATTTCATCAATGTAAGTCAAAAATCATGACTTTAATATAAATTTATCAATTTGCTACACATACTTGCATATTACATATAATCATGCATACATTTCAGTCAATCAATCAATCAATCACATTACTATGATTTTCTACCAATTTCACCAAATTATGCAAAACCTATATAAAACACAATAACATATGATCATAATATTCAATCTAACACAAACCCTAGTGCTTAAATGCCAAATTATGCATAGTTTCATCATTATCTAGCATATAACATTAGCAATTCATCAATGCATTCATGATCCAAAGAATCCATGACCTATAATTCATCCAACATGAGAACAAATCACCATCCAACAGTTACCAAGTGTTTAGAATGAAGATTAGAGGATGATTCCACCCTAGAATTCGGGTTTGCACTTAGAATTGATGAAGATTGACGCTCAATTGCAGAAAATTGAAGAAACCCTACTCTTCTCTGCTTGTGTTGGTCGACCACAACCACAAAAATTCAAATTCTGGATTTTGATTAATATTAAGTCATATTTACACATTTGACCCCAAATTTAAGTTTACAGCTTTAGCACTATTAGCCCGTCCACTTTTACTTGCACTTTTAACTTGATTTAACCCATTGTATCTAGACTAACTTAACTCTACAAGTTACTAGTTAGTCACAATAAATCACTAGTTTATAAACATAAATTTTTTTTAAACTATTAATTCACATAACACAATTTTTTTAAACTATTAATTCACATAACACGTGTTTAATACCCGGTTTATAAAAATTGGGTCTTACACTCTAACTTCGATTAACATAACAAAAATGTTCAGAAAATTATTTAAAAAAATAAAAATTGTAACTTGATGTCATCACAATATAGTTTCTGTAAAATTCCTAGATATTTTTATGCACATAATCTTAAATTTCACATTTAGCCTATATTAAGATATAAAATACAAATAAATAGTAAATCTTGTCAGAAAACTATGAATTAACACGGAGTTATATATATTATCCAGATGCCACAGTAGATATTAGAATAATAGAGTTTAACATGATTTTCATATTTTTATTAAAATTTTAGCATTATAACGGTACATTTTTTAAAAAATCCATAATCAATCCAAAAATTATACAAACTTCCATATTTTTCTATCAATATGATCAGTGGCGGATCTTGACATCCGGACAATGAGTATCCACTTTCTAAATTTTTTTTTCCGTACATTCAAGTTAAAAAAAAAATCACAATTAATAAAAAATACTAATAAATTGGGTTAAAAAACACTTAAAATTCATATTTACCACATATAATACAGATAACACGTTAAGATATATACCCACATACATAAATAAATTTTTTTCAACTACTTTTAAATAAATAAATACAATGTTGAAAATAAATCATGAATTTTAAATGATGCGTTTTTTTAACTACATTTATTTCATTTTTTAACCGTGAAGCTTTTTGTAATATAAAGAAAAGAATCCATGACTTTAAAGCCCAATATAATGTTAGAAATATGTATGTGAATGAGATGTCTCATATGTGCATATGTGGGTTTTATATTGTCCCACATTGGTGGGGTGAACACAAAATGGTTGGTTTATAAGGATAGACCTCATAATGTGTTTCAAGGCCTTGTGATAGGTTTTACCAAAGCTCCTACTCTCGCGCAGGGGGGGCGGTGCAAAAACGGGTTTCGGATCCATATTTGTTTAAACTAACGCGTGGCTCGCACGACCTACAGACACGAATGTTGAAACTGATGTCTTTTTTTAATAGATTGGGTATCCACCCCTGGTAACCAACTAATTTCATTTAGCAGTCTCCGATTATATAGAACAAATTTGTTTTTTTTTACACTACGCGGGGAAAGTTTAGGGGTCTCCGGTGATACACCTTCCATCAAGGTAGAACCGCCCATGAATATAATATGCATACAAATTAACCATTTTTTGACGACATTGATGATAACAGAACCTTGTAACAAAAATCAGCTCATTTTGCACATAAAGTTCAAATTCCCATTATTGTTGATTTCATAAATTTTAGTTTTGGTTTAGACATAGATCATCATTTTGAAATCCTATGCAAGTGTCTAAGATAATAATCATAGATATGGGAATGGTATTAAAAATAACCACCTATAACTGTAATAACCCATCAAAACCGACCCTATTTTTGTTTTTCTTTTTATAAATGTCATTATTACACATGTATAACAATTTTATCTTTTATCAGTTTTGAGAAATTTGCATGTTTTCTTAATATTACATCATTGTAAAAAAATATGACTATTTGCTTACACTGATGTAACTAACAACTTTTTACAATGATTTAAACAGAGATTTCACAGCATCGGAAAATAAACTTCATTTCATTTAACCAAAGTGCTATTTACATTATTTGCAAAATAAATTACATCATATCTCACTAACTATTTGCCAGCTCAGTCTCTAGGTCCATGATGCCTCGATGCTATACGTCCATCATTTACATCCAGGTCTGCCCTGCTTCTATTATGCATACTTAAAAAGTCAGCGTGTAAGTTCCAAGTTTGTAGCTAACCAACAATCTTTCAAAAATGTTTAACATTATAATCATGTTTTAAAACGTTCATCAATTATAATCTCAACTCATTTATAACATAACTTGTTATTAAGAACACTTATCATGCCAGATTCCTTTCAAAAACATCATATATAAAAGACTTTAATAAGTATTTAGTCGTTCTAATGTAACTTTCTATAAGTACCGTTAGTTTAGGGACGAGCTGATCGGTCTCATCTACGGTCGTCAACGTCTTAGTTGTACAACCTGCTTCAATATCATTCCCCCACATAGGGAAATCTCCGCTTTATCATAAAGCCACGACCTTTAGATTTTACATTACCAATTGACTTCTAACTTATTATTTCTTTTATCAAAATTACAATTACTAAAACTTAGTCCATACACGACACCCTGTGCTTGGAACTATTTTATCTTAAAATTGTTCGTATATGACTAAAACCATATCCGAACTTCTTCTTTGTCAAAACCCTCTGTTTTACAAAGATTCACCATCTATAGGTACTCATACCTATTTAACCAACCCTCATCACATCATACTTAATATTATTAAAATAACATTGGTTTACCTTGAACATTGTTCCACCGAGTCAGTTTCTCACTAGTCTGACTTGGATATACTTCCATTATATTGACAATGTTTATATATAGGGCGTACGTAGGGCGAACCCAGCCACCAGCCCACCACACTTTAAATACATGGAAGTCTACCTTTGTCATAACAGATGATAATCCTAACAACCTCAATACTGAAAGTAAAGCCAATATTCTTTTAACACTATAAAGTATAACACAATAAACCAATATCATATCAACTTCTACGTATTTATACCCTAAATATGTTTATCAAAGCCTCATAGCACCTATCAATAACCCCTTTAGATTATATTAATAACCTTTCATAATTTGCGCGTATTTATATCCAAAATAGATTTATCATACCAATAACATAATCATAATAATAACATAAATACTTAAAACAGTAAAAAAGGGCTCGAAGAACTCACCTTAAACGAATTCACACCGTTTACGGGTGTTTGTGAGAAGTCCGGATCAGAGAAAACGGTGTGAACTCGTTTCTCCAGAATGAAGCTATTTATAGAGCTCGACTGGTAGTCCCAGGCGCTACGCGCGCTGCTTATTTCTTGACTTGCACATATTACGCCGGTCATGGTTACGTGGCCCACTCACGTGGCGCCATGTGTTGAAAAGTCATCCCAACCGATCGTTCCATGTGTCAGTATCTTTGCCACATGGGTTGTAGCTTCACCACGTGTCATCACCTGGTTTAGTGCGACTGGTTAAGCTGTTTTCGCGTTTCCCGCTTCGTTCAGACTCCGTTTCGCGCGTGGTTTTCGCCTACGTTCGTGATTTTCAATTTCTTATCTATCTAACGTTATTGGTTTCACCTTCTGGATAGGTGTTGAGATTTGGGATCTATCGGATGCTTCATCGTTTTGCGGGAATCTTCTGAACCGTTGATCGAATCAAAATTTCGCATACACTTAAACGATTTTATATACGTATACAAATATGCTGAAAATGTTTATCATATAAACTTCAATTTATATTAATGTACCATTAATATTACAATTGTCCTAAGACTAGATTTTGACCGAAAGGATGTTACTAAACAGATGGAAAATTCCTTTTATTCTCGTAATCAAAATACACAAAATTCGGAGGTTACATTAGAGACCTTAAAGAGCTTCAAGAACACTTTTATGTGTATGGAACTAGATGAAAGAATAAATTAAAAATATACCTCGATTTCTTTAAATGGTAGCTTAAAATAAAACTTGAAGTAGAATGTCAAAGGCTTGCTTGAATGTGTGGGTGTCTATCTAAGGTTCTTTGGCTGAAAGAGAAAGCAACATGGCCATATGTTTTAGTGTTTCGTGAGTGGTTTAAAGGTTTGTTTTAAGTTGGTAATAATAGGATTAAAGTGGCATGAGTGTGTCCAACATATCAGTTTAATATAGAAGTCTAGATTTGCACATGATGTGAATAACAAAACAATACAAATGGGGTTGCTTATTGTTGCGGTCAAAGTGAGCATGAGAAGATTTGAAGATTGGATTTGTTTAAAGGAATAACTTTGTAAAAAGGTAATTAATTTTTGACTTTGTTCCAATTAGGTTAATCATATATTTTTTTTCAATTAGGTTACTCGTTTTATTTATTTTTTTTTTTGACATCCTTGTGGGTTTACCCCCTCTTTCCAATTTGGCTTGCTTAGCATTTCTCCGGGCAGCTGAGAATGAGGTACCACAAACATCAGATCCTCCAGAGATGAAGTTGACAATTTTTGCGTATGGGGGAGGAGATGTTGCACGTTTTGGGGATCCTTATGATCCTGCTTCTTTTTCCGACCCAACAATTCTTTCAAGTGCCCCTTGCTAAGGAGATATGCTATTTCTTTCTTTAGGGCGATGCAATCCTCAGTATTGTGTTCAAAATCTTCATGGAATGCACACCATTTGGATTTATCTTTGCCAGGGAATTGTTTGTCACCCCGTTTGGGCCATCTTGCTTTTTTTACCTAAATCCTACATAGCATACATTTTCCAGGAATATCAACAGAAAAACAGTAATCTGTTAATTTAGAATATTCTTCTTCCTCTTCCTCTTCCTCTTCATCAACATAATTGATTATGTTCGACTTAAGGAATGGTCTTGATTTGTAAGGTTTGATTCCTGAAGTTTCCATCTTTCTCTTAGCAGGATATATTAATGAGCCATCGATCCTTTTCTAGATATCCTTGTCATCTTCCAGCCTTATGAACCTCAGGGCTCTATTCCTAACTTCATCCAAGTTTTTGCATGGGTGCATAACTAGATCTTCATAGAAGGGAGAATCTATGAGAAGTCCCATCTTTAGAGCTTAGACGGAAGTAGTCATATCTAAGTTAGGGATATGTAGGCATTCTTGTGCAAACCTGTTAATATAGTCCCTCATGGATTCCTGAGGACGCTGAACTATCTTGTATAGATCACTTGTTAAACGTTCAAAACTCTTACTACAGGAGAATTGATTATTAAATAAGTTAACTAAATGAGCGAAAGAAGTAATAGGGTAAGGAGGAACATTCAGTAGCCTTAAATTTTAAGGCTGATCCTGTAAGAGTTAAACCAAATCCCTTGCAGAGACAAGCTTCTTTAAGATTGGCAGGGATATGATTGACCTCCATTAGTTCCCGATATTGTGCCACATGTTCTTCCGGGTCTGTGGTGCCATCATAGAGTTTCATCTTCAGGCTTTGGAAACGTTTAGGTATTTCAGCATCACATATTGGAGGTGCAAAGCAGAATAATCTGTGTGTAGTTAAGGATATTTCGGCGATTGGCTTAACAATTCCTGGTACACTTGAGATCATATCCTGAAGTCCTTTGAATTCTTTAGCTATTTGGGGAGTTATTCCCGAATCCTGAGGAAAATCATGGTTAGCATTATTCAAATTATAAGTACTACATTTACCGTAACCAATTGTTCTAGGTGGGATTGGAAGTGAGACTTCAGGATCCTAAAATATGCTCGAATAGGCAGATCTTCGGGGTATTTCAGGATAATTGATTCCTCGGGATATTTCGGGATATGAGCGCTGAGATTGCATTGGGATAAAGTTTGGGTCTTGTCCTCGTGCTGATCCCGAATATCCAACGTCTAAGTTTCTGGGGACCATCGGAGTATACTCTGGAGCTTTTTCTTTCCCCTTATCGCTTAGCTTTCTGACTTGATCGATAAGGAATTTGTTGGTTTCTTGATACTGCAACATCTGTTGTCGGACCTGTTGCAAAGTAGACACAACTTCGTCATTAGAAGCAAATAAAGGAGTATGCAATGTTACCCTTGTTGTCGGAATAGTTTTTGATACAACTGTATTCCTTCTTGTTGTGGTTGCTGGCCTGCTTGAAGAGTATACCGGAAGTTGAGTAGAGCCACTCGAAGTTGTTGCTGATGAGGATACCGGAGCATATGATGATTTCGGTTAAGAAGTCATTTTTTTTTTGTTAAAAATCCTTGAAAAGTAAAGGATATGTTGATTTTAATGATGAAAAACACCGTTAACCCCACGGTGGCCGTCAAATTGTTTTGGTAAAAAATTAACAAGTCTAAATTTTAGTTATTCCGAATTAGTTTTGTGAGGCTAAGTGTAAAGCAATAAACAATTAACAATAAGGATTTTTAGCGAGGAAAGCCCTTAATCCTTACAGATTGTCGGCTTAAAACATCGGACAAGTGACCAAAGACTCACTTGTCTAGTAACTCTTATTAATAAATAAACAAATACAATACAAAGAAAATCAATGGTTGAATCTAATGTGATTGACGAAGAAATGCTAAGTGAGAAAGCTAAGTTTGAGAGAAAGAAAGACTGATGTTGCGAGTATGAGTGTTCAATGAATGTGATGTGTGTTCCTATGCAACCAACGGTTTCTTTAAATATAGGGAAATTGAATTTCATTGGTCCCACCTTTTAGCTGTTGGCTGATAATAATCCCTAGTGAGTTTATTCTTACCACTGGTCCCTACTCTCATAGTTGTTTCTTTCATTGGACCTCTCCGTTAAAAAACCTAACTCCGTTAGTGAATCATCAAATTAGGGTTGATTATACATACCCTAGCTTCAGAATCATCAAATTATGCTTGATTGACTAGTTTTTGTATACAACGGATATATGGTTTTTGTTAGTTGGATAAAATCGAATTAGTACACATCGAAATTACCAGATTTGGAGGCGTTTCCCTCGTGTTCCTGTTCGAGTTCATCTTCGAGCGGTTCCATTGATTCATTGCAGTTAATGGGGGTGTTAAAATCACGAATTGAAGGTAGCAACTAGTTCGCGAGAGCTCAAGGGTCACGTAGGTGCTTTAATCGTGATCTACGGTTAAGCAGATGATCGGTTTTGGTGTACTCCGGCGAGATCGTCGGAAGCAATCCGGCTAAGGGACGACGACGGAAAGCTGCTACGTCATCATTCACTAACGGAGTTAGTATTTTTAACGGAGGGGTCCAATGAAAAAAACAACTATGAGAGTAGGGACCGATGGTAAGAATAAACTCACTTGGGATTATTAGGGGCCAACAGCTAAAAGGTGGGACCAATAAAATCCAATTTCCCAACAAAGTATAACGGTCAAAACAATATCCCCGAATAATCAGGAATCATCCGTCCACTTCCTTCTTGACTTAGTCGTTCAGCCGTTGCCTTCCACAATCCGCTTTATCAGCATTTTAGTTGACTCATCTCCACCTTTATACATAAAACGTGGAGAAGCGAGAGAAGCGGTTTGAATTGATAAGTAGTTGATGAACACTAACTTGTAATATCCTTTATAATGCTCGAATGTATATCTAGGGATACCTGAAAATATAAGTCCCAGAAATATATATAATTACATAATATTCAATTGTATTATTAATTATGTCAGCATACGATATCCTCAAATATCATTAGAAATCTCGGTATAACATAAACAAGTAAATTTTTTATTTTATTTTTATTTTTTTATAATTATACATTTAATTTTATGACTTTTGGTGAAAAAAATTAAAAAAGTGCCAAGTGAATATTTATAAAAAGAATGATTTGTGACATTTTTTAGAAAAAAAAAATGTACTTTAAATTTGTAAAAAGCTGAAACCCCAACTACATATGTAGACGTTTTTTTAGTTTATTTTTTCAAAAAAAAAACCTTCAGCGCTAGTAATTCATTATGATTACTAAATAAAAACTATTAGATAGTTGTCGTGTAATTTAATATTTGTTGTCGTAAAACGTTGTAATTGTCGTAATCTCTATTATTTATTTTTAAACCATCGTATTTACAATATGTATGTATTTTATGATATTGTAATGGAAGTTATTACTATTAACATAATGATACATTAAAACTCAAGATCGACATTCGAGATCGAAACTGTCACACCCCAACCGACGGCGGAATCGTCGGAGCGTGATTCGATTGTTCATCACACGTGCTACTAAGCGTTACAATATTTAACATGCAAAGATTTCTTTTATTTATTCACATTGAAACACATTGTTCAAATAAAACTAATACAAT
>WOUH02057261.1:0-10877 GCA_009936405.2 Stevia rebaudiana
TAGGTTAGGTTTTTGGGGTGGTGTGGGGGGTGGGGTGGGGTGGGGGGTTAGGTTTTTGGTGGCGGGAAAGAGTTCGACGAGACGGTTCCAACGCCGCTAAAATGAGTTTAATCGGAGTTCGTTTGAGTCGGTTTATGATTTTTTTAAATATCCCTTTTAGCCCTCTTAGAATAAGCTCCCAATTTAGAATAACCTTACCCAATCATTGTATATATATTAAGTTACTATGTGGTGAACACTAAAAAAATTAAATGCCTACCACTTTTATAACTATAAATTATGCTTTGAGATTTTAAAATTATTTATTAGAAACTTTTTAAATATAAATTCCTTAATTTTAGTTGATAATTATACAAATTAAAGAAATGTCAACTTTAAAATTTAAATAGAGTAAGTGCGGTTTTTCTCTTTTAGATTTTCCAGACTTAATCAGCTTTAGTCCACCCTTAATAGTTTTCGTTCCTAACGTTGCAAGTCTTAACAATTTTCGTCATTAAACCTTTAACAGAAAATTATTAAGACTTGAAAACGTTAGGGACGAAAACTGTTAAAAACTGAAACGTTAAGGACGAAAACTGTTAAGACCTGAAACGTTAGAAACGAAAACTGTTAAGACCTGAAACGTTAGAGACGAAAACTGTTAAGACTTTAAACGTTAGGGATGAAAATTGATAAGACTTGAAACGTTAGAGACTGTTGTGTTAACGGTGGACTGAAATTGCTAAGTATTGTAAACTTAATGGATAAAAAATGTAGTTTACTTTTTTAAATATATAAAATAAATACTTAATATAATATAACTAATTAAATCTATTTTATAATCTAAGATAATATAAAAAGTATAAAAGATTTCAAATATTATTTTAATTAATTTAAATAATAAAAAAATTGTTAGAAATTGAGAAAAAGTCACATGATATTTTTTGGAATCCTTTATTAGAGGAAGATAAGGAATGTATAACATGGAAACACACTTTAACTGAAAAAACTTTGGAAACCCTACGTTTATTATTTTTATTATTATTTTGTTTGAACTCTACATTCAATTTTATGACTTTTAGTGCAAAAAAAATAAAAATAAAAACATGACCAAATATTTAAAAAAAATGTTTTTTATAAAATACGGACATTATTTGTAAAAAATAGATATGTTACATATGTAAACAATATCTTAGATATGTAAAATCATCTCAACACCCATTAGTTACATATGAGAAGATTTTTTTTTTTTTTTTTTTTTTTTTTTGCATATTATTATTAAAGAAAGTTTTCAGTGTTTTTTTCATTTTTGTTTATAAAAAGTGACGAAAATAATTATAAAACCTACCCTATTTAAAAAATAAATAAAAATTCATATAGGTTTCTAAGGTTTTTCATTGAACTTGAGTTTCCATTTTATCCTTTCTCTCTCTCTCTCTCTATATATATATGTTTATGTTTTACATTGTTAAATACGCTTAACCAGTGAGTTTTTTGTGTTTTTCACATAAGTGGACTAAAGATATAGACAAAAAGAAAAATGAAAAAAACATAAACAAAAAAACTTAATTAAAACATTAAATAGATTAATAAACTCATTACTTAAACATATTAAAACCATAAAACCAGAAAAATGTATTTAAAAAAGGAAACTAGTTAATAATGAGCAAAAATACAAAAAGCTGGAGAATTTAAAATTTTAATAAAAAATAAGGGTAAATTTATTTTTAACAAAATAAATCAAATCGGGTAAATTTGAAATTATTTTCCTTAAAAGGAATCCATGCAATTTTGGTTTTTGTTAGGTAAATAACCAATTAAGAAGGTTTTGAAAAAGGATACGCAACTTTAGGTTTGGGTTGCGTAAATATGCAAATAAAACGGTTTAGATGAATGATTTAGATTTGAAAGCGATCAAATGGTTCAAGAACAACTATTAATCAAACTGTTATTAGAAACCAAAAGGTTCAAGAACAATGTTCTTATATTCACCATTGCCTCGGTCGGCGATTCCGTGAGTAGAAAGTCGATCCTCACAACGAAAACATGGTCCAGGAATAACTCTGTTGTTGCCTCGGTTTCTCTTCCACGCCGAGGCATTTGAAAACCAAAAGCTCTGGTACCAAATGATATAGATCTGGAAACGATCAAATGACTAAAGAACAACTGATTAATCAAACTGTTATTAGAAAACAAAAGGCTCAAGAACAATATTCTTATATTCAAACTAAATGAAAAACTAACTTAACAATAAAACATAAATCCCAATTCATAATAAAAAGGGGATAAACTAGGAAATCAAATTTATACAATTTATACATGTTTTAAAATTCAAATAATTAAGAAAGATAGAAAAGAAAAATAATTTAAATAAACTACCAAAATAAAAAGATGATTAATTTAATGATTCTCCGTATTTTACCTTGTTAACATGACATTAAGCTGTGCTTGTTTAAACGATTTTAAGTAATTCTTCTTACTAATATTTACTGCTACAGGAGCATGGACATCATCGGTTGTATAAACATATAACTGAATTTGGTGGATGAAGAAAGACACGCGATTTGGAAGAGAATATTTTGTATTATTAATTCAAAATATATAAAATGAAACACTAGCAACATACAGTGGAAGCTTTAATGGTTGCTCACTGTCACATATAAGAAATCCTGATTATCTGGCCAACAATGGTTCAGTTGTTATTCATCTACATATATGTAATAAATGTTGTTTATGGTTTATTTATATCTTTAAACAACTGCTACTTTGAACATTTAAAATGAAAAAAAATGTTCCTTAAAAAATATATGAATATATGATTGTGGAGAGGAGATAATACGGTAAATATATCCAGTTGTGGCAGGTAACAACATGAAGATTTTTTGGTCTGTTTTTCATTATCATCCGAATCTCTATCTTTATCTTCATACCTTAAATTTAGAGTTTTTATTATTATGGATTCTTTACATATAGAGATGTTAGAGTTTTAGAATATAAAAAATACATTTATAAATGGAAAGAGGCAAATGAGAACTCTTTTTTTTTCAAGAACTTTGTGAACTTTATTAAACAAATTTCAATTGAACTAACTCTAGTGTTGTTGAAACCATCTCGTTGAACAACTAAAGTAAAACATATAGGATTTAGCATTAAGGTTCTTGTGTTTAGCTTTTTGGGTTACTCTACAAATTATCTTTATAGTTTCGCCTTTAGGCTTAATCCCTAACTTTAGAGTTTATGGGTTCAGTTTTTGGCAAGTTTTCACCAAACATGAGTGTCATTTGAACCTTCGCTCATTTGTGGAATAGTGATTCTTAGTTAAGTTATAAAAGTAAAGATGAATACTATCAAATTTGAATGGTCTTTCAGGTTAGGAGATGGACATTGAGATATGAATGCTCTTATAAAAAAACATTTATTAAATTTGAGCAAAAATTATACTTGAATTGTTTACAAGCTTTTAGAAGCATATGTCATATGAAAGTAAGATATCAAGGGATGCATTCAATAAAGAATTCTGTTCTAAATATAGAAACCATATATATACTGTTATACACTACTAGGTAATGTATATACATATAAGGGTGAGACACTAAAAACTATAATTCCTTGAAAACGGTAAAAACAATTTAAAACTGACATTTGACAACTTTAACAAACTCTGATTGAACTCATTACAATGGCATTGGAATTGTCTCGTTAAAACTTTAAACATTAGAAGACATTGGGTTAATCAGAAGATTGAAAAATTATCGTCATTTAGAAGAATGCATCTTCCATAAATTTGGAATGCAATCTTCAATTGTATCAATATAGGCATGCCTTGTAAAAGTAGCAGTTGGGACCAAGAAAACAAATGGATTTTCACCATTTTTACAGCCATCAACGAGAACAAAAAAATTATTATGAACCGTTAATCTGGAGAGAATTAACTAATTAAAGTGATGGCCATGAAGAATGAATTCAACAACATTCCCTTGCACCAGTGTATGGTGTAACATTATCTTAGCACTTGCAAAAGAGAGAAGCAATGTTGATTTAGATTGAAATAAAAGAAAGCATAGAATGAATTGCTATATTGCAAATCATGAAGCTAAAAACTGGAGCAGGACTCCAACCTGAGAGCTCACCAATGGTGTGGTTTCACATATTCCTATTTCGTTACAATATCACCCTGACAAAGGAGTTCCTAATATACTTCATCTGAAGGCCAACACTCAATATTCTGACAACCTGTAGGGTTACTGACCACACTAAAGACACAACAACAAAAGAAGATGAAATTGTGTAGGACTTTATAGCTTCAAAAATCAAAATCATATGAAGAGATCAATATCCAAAATTTCTCTATTCAACAAAAAGAATAAATAAAATTAATCTTTTCGAAGATAGTGATGAAGTTGATGATGATAGTGGCACCAAAAGTATGCATTTGTTGCGTACTTCAAACTAGCATAGAGAACATTCACATTTGGATGTTAAGGAGATGAGAAAATTTCGATTCGAAACTCTGTTTTTGAACTGAAACCTGATTTTTGACCCGAAACTTGTTTTACACTTATACAAAGTTCGAACCGATGGCCGTTTTTTGAACTGAAACTCATTTTTCAAACTAAAACTCGAACTTCGATCCGATTCCTGAACCGTAGCCCGATTAACGTTCCGATTCCAAATCAGAACCCGATTAACGTTCCGAATCCTGATCCAGAACCCCGTTAACTTCGATCTTGAAACAAATTAACAACTATTTATACTTAAGCTAAGTATAAAACAACATTGTTTGATGAAAAACAATTCCAATTCTTAATCCTGAATCTAATTTCCAAGTTTTTTTATTTGAAACTTGGTTTTAAAATTGAAACATGTTTTTGACCCGAAACTTGTTTTTCACTTATACAAAGTTCGAACCGAAACCTTTTATTTAAACCAAAACTCGTTTTTCAAACTAAAACCTGAACTTCGACCTGATTCCCCAACCGTAACCTGATTAACGTTCCGATTCCCAATCCAGAAATCTATTAACATTCTGATTTCCGATCCAAAACCCGTTTAACGTTCCGACTCCTAATCCGGAACTTAGTTAAACTTCTGACTCCAATCCGAAATCATATTAACAACTATTTTTACTTAAACAAAGTATAAAATAACATAGTTCGATTAAAAACAATTCCAATTGTTAATCATGGGTCTAATTTCCACATATTTCGATTCGAAACTAGGGGTTTTTTTTTAACTAAAACCTGTTTTTCTACCCGAAACTTGTTTGTCACTTATACAAAGTTCCAACCAAAATTCGTTATTTGAACTGAAACTCGTTTTTCAAACTAAAACCCGAACTTCAAAGTGAGTTACCCTTCGTACGAAGGGCTCTCACCTTCATATGAAAGTGGTGTACGAAGGTCCACCTTTGTATGGAGACCTTCGTACGAAAGGGGACTAGCATAAATAGAAAGTTCTTTGAGTAAATTCATTGACTTGCATGTTCTGATTTGTCACATTTAGAGGGGGGAGTTGTTTCCTTTGGATTTATAGGGAGAGAAAGTGAATCTAGAGAGAGAAACTAGATCTAAGCGTTAAATTCATCTTGTTTCTTGTAATTCTTGATTGTAATCATCATTATGTGATCAATCCAATCCTAAAATGTTTAAATTATACGTTGTAATTCATCATATTCATCTAGTTTCAATTTTTCGCTTGAAAACGGGTTTTTGGTAGAAATCAAGAGTTGATTCATCAAATCATTGATCGAATCCGGTCCAAACTGTTGGGAATCATAGTAACCTGATTTAAAATGTTTTTAAATCTTAATTAATCACATTATAATTAATAAATAAGAATTAATTAAGCGGAAGCATGCTCTTACTATTATCAAACCTATTCCCAAAACATGTATCAATTTACAACGATCTTTACAATAATATTCACAACTAAAGGGTGTATAGAATTTGACGAAAACCAAACACACACGATGGATCTGACAACCGCCTTGCTATTGACAAGCTCACAAATCTTCAAATCCCAAAACCGTTAAATGAGAACACGAAAATCTAGATCCGATCCACACCACCACTTGGTGGTTGATGATGATGATGATGGTGGCCGACGAGATGGCCGTCGCTCGTGAGGTGGTTGTCTGCGGTAATAGGGTCGGTGGCTAGGGTTATAGGGTGGAGGTGAAAATGACTTTAGTGTTTAGAAATGAAATCTTATCTCATTTAAATAGATAAACTATTTACCATTTTCACCATCTAGTATTTACAAATAATAGCCCTTTAAGAAATTAACTAACTTTAATTAATTTATTTAATTATCAACACTTGATAATTAACAAACCTTTTAAATAAATGTCTAAAGTTTAACCACTTAATGGCTTCTTTGTATGAAGCAGGTTCAACCTCATTATTAATTGTTTGGTCAACATTCTCATAAAGTCCGATGTACCTATCGAGTTCATGTTGATCCTGGGTGCTTCTACGGATGCTTGAGGCCAGCCATCTCTTGATTCCTTACATATTTAAGTTCAACATCATCATGTTGTTTGGATGTGCTAGCTTGTGTTTCAGTTACTTCTGGTTGTCAAATTTCTTCCAAAATAGTGATCCAATTTGTCTTGAGACTCTCGTGTAACATACGTGTTACATCCCCATACCTTAAAGTAAGACACTTTTGCTTTTCTCGTATGCCATATCTCATATGGTGTCTTGTCTACCTTCTATGTTGGAGCTAAATCTACTATTCTAATGGTTGTTTCAATAGAAAATCTCCAAATGGAATGTGATAAGTTCGTACAACACATCATTGATCAAACCATATCCAATGGAGTTCAATTTCTTCGTTCAGACACACCATTTAGCTGTGGTGTTCCAGGAGGAGTGAGTTCAGGAATGATTTCATATTTCTTCAGATGTTCGTCAAATTCCATACTAAGATACTCACCTCCTCGATCCGATCGAAGTATCTTGATAATCTTATCCAATTATTTTTCTACTTCATTTTGATATTGTTTGAACATTTCGAACGTTTCATGTTTATGCTTCATAAGATTATCATAACCATATCTACTAAAGTCATCAGTAAATGTAACAAAGTATCTTTCTCCATTCTTGGCAGTAGTTTTAAATGGACTGTATACATTAGTATGTACCATGAAGATCCTTGGTCTTTTGACGGACCCCATAAAAGCGTTGTTTGGTCAATTTTTCACTCAAATATGATTTGCATTCTTCGTAAGTTTCCGAACCCATGGAATCTAGTATTCCTACGATTTGGAGTTTCTTGACGTGATTCTTGTTTATGTGTTCAAGTCTACAATGCCATAAAAACATATCACTAAAATCCAATTTCATACGTTTATTGGAGATATTATATACTCGTCACAGTCATGGATTTCTATATCATAGATCCCAATATGTGATTTTGCTTTGAATTAAAACATATCATTCAAACATACATAAATGTAATCATCATTGTCAAAAGCATATTTAAAGCCTTGTGAAAGCAAAGCGGAAACTGACACAATATTTCTAGTCAAACTAGGAATAAAACAAACATTGTTCAAAACAAGTTCTAAACCATTAGGAAGTAAAAGAATATATTCTCCTACTGCCTTAATCACAACCTTTTGTCCATATCCCATATGGAGCTCCAAGTCACTAGGTTTCAGCTTCTTAATCTTCCTTAGTGCCTGCAAATGTTTACATATGTGTGAGCCACAACCGATATCAAACACCCATGATTTCCTAGCAAAAGAGAAGATTTCAGTGATGAATATACCTGAGGTGCTAGCAGTAGAACCCTTCTTCTGCTTCATCTCAACAAGGTATTATGGGCAGTTCCTCCTCTAGTGCCCAATTTCATCACAATGATAACATTTGACATCTTTGGGGGTTTCGTTTTGGCAACAAACTTGCCTTGCCCTTTCCTTACCCTTAGCTTTTGGGCTCTTCCTGCCCTTTCCTTTGGGCTTCTCAACTCAACCTTCTTTGATCATCAACATTCGACCAGTTTTGCTAGAGCTTGGTTTCACCTCAACATTCTTAAGAATCATGTGCAGTTCTCAGATCATCTTGTTCAAATCATTCATATTGTAGTTCAAAGTGAACTGGTCATATAATTTACACAGAGAATTGAGGATTATATCCACATTTAATTCATTGCCAATTGGAGCCTCAAGAGGTTCCATATGATCAATGTATTACTTCATCTTTAGTACATGAGTACTAACCAATGACCACTCTTGCACTTGACAACTTATAAGTGATCTTATCACTTCAAAGCGCTGTTGTTGACTCTACTGCTGAAACATTTCTAGTAGATTTCTGATCATCTCATATGCCATCATATGTTCCAGGCTCTTTTGCAGTTTTGGAAACATAGATGCAAGCATCAGACAAGAGACTTTGACAGAATCATCAAAATTTTTGTCACAAGTCGTGCGGGCTGCACCTAATGCAGTTCTAGGATCTTCGAGAATTTGGTCCTCAAGAACATACAACTTGTTCTCGGGCTTGAGAAAAGTTTTCAGGTTTCAGTACCAATCCACAAAGTTTGAGTTGTTGAGTTATCCTTCTGAAGTATAGACTTAAGAGTAAAAGAGGAATTAGTGGGATTTGCTTAGGTAGACATCTACAAAGTTCAAGTTTTATGAGTATTTTCATGCTTGTTCCTAATTAAATTATGACCCATATCCAAAATTTTATAAGGAGTGAGATCCTCATTCGTCATAATTTAGTGAATGGCTTTAGCTCTCTCCATTGGATTATGATTAAGCATGTAGGTAACGATTACCAATTGTATTTACTACAGAACTCTCGGTTTGGGGTCGCTCGACGGGTTTAGTCATGCATTGGTACGTTTCACCTCAACTACGCCTACTTATCCCTTTAAGTGATATTTGTCCTCAATTCGTAACTGAAAAACGGCCTAAGTGATTTAGGAATCATGATCGTTCCTTTTACCAAAATCGTATGTCCGGATGCAGGGTCAATCATCTCAATCACCGGGGGTTTGGATAAATTGTTGAAAGTGTTACTCATTAGGATAGCGCAGAAATATCATTTTTAATAATTTGAGATTTCTTTTATGTTTATTTACCTTTTGTGTCAAAAAATATATTAGACAACTTGTAGCATGCATCAAGTCGCGCAATTTCTATTTAGTAAAATCCAATTTAACATATGGTTTGAAATTTGATTGAAACGCTTTCACCACTCAACTCGATTACTTTTATTAAAACTAAGTTGGTATTTATCGTAACCCAATTTTATAATAAACTCTTTTATTTTATAATTCGGCTCTTACTTGATCCAAGATCTCCATCTTCATGGTCTGATTAACTTCATCTTTGGTCTTGATTCCAATTGCTTGGTTACAAAAATAAAATAATAACTATTTTACTGAATTGAAATCTATTGTATTACATCGGGTCCAAATACTCGTATAAACAAATTTTAAAATTAACCAAACAGCAACAAAAACCAAAAAATACAATCATTCACATGGGTCGAATCCTAAGGCTCGAATCATAATCAAACAATCAAAAGGCTCAATCTTTTGTCAAACAATAGCTTTGACAAATAAATACAGAAGGCCGATTTTATTTATGTTTAAACGTATGTAAAATCCGGTTCTGATGCCACTGTTTGGGAATCGTAGTAGCCTGATTTAAAACCTTTTAAATCTTAATTAATCACATTAATTATTAAATCAGAATTGATTGAGCGAAAACATATTGTTACTATTATGAAAACTATTCCCATGACAGATGTCCATTTATAACGATTAAACAATAATATTCACAACCGTCTTTGGACCATACCAGTTATATTGATTTTATCAATGATCGAACATCAATATCCAACACTATGAAGTGGTATCAGAGCAATGACTTGATTGATTGAATTCTACGTACAATTCAGTTCAACTGGATCAATTTTTGACTTCACAAGCTTTCATGTTCATCAACGGTGAAATTTTTTTTACTTTAATCATTAAATTCGTAATAAATTTTTGTCAAAATGCAATTTTGATATTTTAGAATCATTCTAGACAAAAAAAAAACCAAAGAGATCGATCATAAACTTGCATCATAACTCTCAAAATTGAATATTCTAGTAATATGTGAAATAAACAATATTAACATGTAGACATGTCACATGTCGACATTCTATTTAAGTTAGATATAATATGAGGTTGATGTCGTTAAAATCATTATTTTGTCTAAAAATATTATAAAAAAATCTTGATCATTCATTTGCTTAATTAATAGTTAAAATTCAAGTGCATTCAAATATAAGTAAACAAAGAAAGAAAATGATATTAATGGAAACCAATTTGTTGACTTTTTAAATTTTCTCCCACCTTTCTTTAAACAATCATAACTTTTTCATACAACATTATTTTTTTATAAAAATTTCACCATAAAAATGAACGTCTTTTTCTCTTTAATATGAGTACCATAGTGATATATTTATTTAAAACTTAAAAAAATATAGTACAAAATAATCTAGTACAAACAAATCTAATTTCTTTTTTAAGACGGCAAAGAAGAAATATATAATATAGTACATGTATATCTAGTTATTTTAAAAATACAATATATGTATATCTAGTTGTTTTGAAATACTATACATATATATAGTTGTTTTGAAAATACAGTACACGTACATCTAGCTGTTATGAGAATATAGTACATGTGGGTGAGGTTATGCTAAGGAGGGTCTTTATAGTAGGTAGGCGTAGGAAGGGTATCAAACGGACCCCGATTGAGCTCATTTTAGCGGCGTTGGAACTGTTTCGTCAAACCCTTTCTCGCCCCAAAAACCTAATCTCCCACCCAACCCACACCACCCCAAAATCCTAACCCCCCACCCCAAAAAAACCTAACCCACCACCCCACT
>WOUH02057272.1:0-10877 GCA_009936405.2 Stevia rebaudiana
CCATTCAGATGGTTATTCAGATGTGGAGGCCGATTCAGATGTTGATTTTTACATCCCACCAAACGGTCTGAATCTGACCGATTCAGACCTGAGGCCATTCAGACCCCATTCAGATGTAAACAACCCTGATGGCTTGATGGGCATAACTTTTCCGTAAAATAAATTCGGCTCATGGAAGTTAGCTCGCTTGTTACAACCCTGATGGCTTGATGGGCATAACTTTTCCGTAAATACCCAATCATATGATAACAATTTACAAATCATACCCTCATTCGAGTCCTAATTTCACGATTTCTGCTTCGTTTCTGTTCATCCAATCCGCCGGCAAACGCAGAAGCAGCAGACACCTCTTTTGATCGACGACGAATTTACCCAAGGTTGGTGGCGTTTGCTATTGATTTTCATACTTATATTTGCTTTTTCTTATTTATATCTTGTGCAATCCGATGATACCAAGTTGTTCTCTTTAATTTTTACATTTCTGACTGTTTATTCATAAAATTCTCCTCTTTTCATCGAGGCTTTATCATGTTGTTATAATTTATAACGATGATCATGAGAACCCTTAACCCTTCACGCACATTAGGTGTTCGATGTTATGTCTCAGTGAACTAAAAATAATTTTGAAATGAATTAAGCGGCTTGACACAAGTGTCAAGGAACATATAGCTGCACGTAGGTGTTTGATGTTATGCCTCAGTTAAGGATTTGGTCGCATATATGGTGATCTAGGGGCAGTGATCTATCACCAAAAGGATAGTAAAATAATTTTGTTATAAGCAAAAATACCAATCTTTTGTCAATCTGGATGCATTATGATTCAGTGGAAGAGAATTATGATATAATCTTCATTGTTTGATGATAACTTGTCTACCAAAGATATGCTAGTTTATGACTTGCTAAATGTTTATGGTCTTGTACCATCACTAAAGTACTCTCTTATTAAGTTTAGTTTGATTTTAATACTTTATTAAAGAAAGATGTTGTAAGCTGCAACAAAATATGGCCTCAAAACTTACTTTCAAGTTTCGGTTGCTGTAAAAGATAAACGGAAAACACTTATAAAATATACCATGCTAACACATTGTTTCATAGTAATTTGTATATAATAGCATAAAAGTGAACACGAATTTGTTGATCTTCAATGCAGGATGATTTAAGCTTGAATAATTTACTTCTTTGTTAGACAAATATAGTCTGTTTGGTTCTCTAACATTGCTAAAACTAGGAATATTGCTAAAATTAAATCTGATGTTTACAGATACTAGAAAAAAGTGGCAAGTAGCTCAAGATGGCAACAAGTTCTGCTTCAAGATTGTTTCATGGTATGCACTATAAGGTTTATAGCATCAATGTTTTAGTAGCATACTTGTAATTGCTAATCTTATGATAAAATTGCTCTGTTCATGTATCCATCCTTGTTGCTGTTTAAAATTTAGAGATACATGATGTACATTTAAGAAAGCTAACTCATAGTTAACCATCATGTGCCTTCTGTTGTTTTAAGCAGGGTTGTAGTAAAGCGGCTCTCTTTATTTTTATTTTATATACCACCTTATTTTTTTAATTTTAAATCATATGCTAAGGTCTATTGTTCTCATTACTGTCACAAAAGCTTTAATTGTTAATTTATGAAGTAGTTGAGTATTAGAGAGTTGTGTATAGACTTGTATAAGTGGTATTATGCAAATTGTAAATTATTAAGTATGTTGTTTAGTCAAAGCATTTTGTATTAGATAGATTATAGTGGTTGTTTTGTTTAAGCTAAATAATGCATGTGTGGATGTAATTGTACTTCTAGGTGGTGTTAGCAAATAGCAGCTATCGTCTCTTGAATTAAATCATGCCGTTCAAAAGAAACAATAAAATAAAATGATGCATAAATTGCGTATGCACTAACCAAACAGTTAGCGCTAAAATGTGTAATTAAATTACTTTGACTGGTGTAAAAATTCTAAGAACTGTCTGAACGCATTGTATGGTGTTTTCTCATTAAACTTATAAGTATAGCATCTTAATTTACCTTAAGTTTTAAACAATAAATTTTTATTTTTATTTAAATCACTAAATGATTCATGCATGGTCTCTTAGTGTTCTCTTATGATTCTTTTGTCCTATTTTATATTCATGAAATAAATTAAACAAGTTGGACGTTCACTGTTGCGGGGCCTCAACAAATCTTCATCAGGAATGCTAAGATCACCATTGGAAACTACCTGCAACAGTTTCTTGTCTCAGGTTTTTCTTTTTTATTCATAATCTAGATTTGACATTTCTAACCCAACGGATCATAATTTTGTATATAACATATAATACGAAGATATCTGGCTTAAAAGAAAACATATCCACTAATTCTGAAAAAAATATACTTTTTATGAATGTTTTATCTAATGCATGTATGTATATACTTTACAGCAAATAAGGAGTTTCATACAAATGGGGACGAATCTGAAAGTGGTAGATAATTCAGGGGCAAAACGGGTAAAGTGCATACAAGCTTTGAAGGTGAAGAAAGGAGGGCGTTTAGGTGACACAATAGTTGCATCAGTGAAAGAAGCTCAACCAGGGGGGAAAGTGAAAAAAGGTCAGGTGGTGTACGGGGTGGTGGTTCGAGCCGCCATGCAGAAAGGGCGGTCAGATGGTAGTGAGGTCAAGTTTGATGATAATGCGGTTGTATTGGTCAACAAACAAGGAGAACCGATTGGAACCAGAGTCTTTGGTCCGGTCCCACATGAGTTAAGGAAGAAAAAGCATGTTAAGATACTCAGTCTTGCACAGCATATTGCTTGAGGTATCAGTTCTTAATTGGTTTCGTGTTTTCGTCCCTTTTTTCTGCTAAATTTATAGGTTTCACAAAAACATACGACCTGAAAGTTAGATTGAAAAGCTACCAAATTTGGTTCTTTTACTGTTTTTTATTTTCCAGCTGGTTCTGGCATCGTAAAACTTAATTGTTTTTTATTAAGAATAAACTGCAGTTTTTGTCAATGAGGTTTGTATAGACATGCAATTTCAGTTCACCCTTAACAGTTTCCATCCCTGAGGTTTCATTTCTTAGCAGTTTTCATCCATGAGTCTGTTTTCAGTCTACATTTTTGTTAGAATTCCCCATGTGAGGGGCATTTTGATCAGTGTTGCGTGTTTTTTGCTCATCAAAACACCAAGATAAGACGCAAGTTAGACGCAAGGATGAAATACAAACCTCATGTTACAGGTAGACTGAAACTGCATGTCTATACAAACCTCGGGACGAAAACTGCAATATTTTGGAGGTTGCATTCAGTATACACTTTGAGTGATTTTTATTTTGTTACCGTTTATGTTATTTTTTTTAAACCTGTCATTGTTATGTATAACACAAGTTAAAGGGATTTCTCATATGCATGTCTGCATTAGCTTATTATTGTTGTATCCTTTAAATTGGTGAAAATAATTATATAATTTTGTGTATGAAAGATGCATAAAAACATGTAGTAAGTCTGAAATTTGAAAATAATGCTGTAATACTTGGATTTGTAAGGCTATTAGGAAGTTAAATGGTTGTGAACACTGAAAAAGAAGTATCCAAATCAATAGCAATATTATTTGAAGTTTTAGATTACTATGATGTTAATAATGTATCATGTAATCATAGTTAATTTGTAGAGAAATGGACAAAAGTCTATCTGTTTCAACCCATGCTCATCTTGCAACCTCTAATGTTGATATTGAAAATTTGATGAAAGTGGCTTCTGTAAAATGGATGATATTTTGACAGTGAAATTGTTTGCATTTCAGGGTTTAAATGGTAAAAGTGATATTAATTGCTTCTCGGTTGCAGACAGATTAATGCATAACTTAAGCTTTTTCTAGTTTGTTAGGTATTTGGGGCTGTCAATTAAAGGTTTTGATCTGACTGCATGAACCCTAAGTTCACCGTGTATCTGACATTTTTGTTTGGTTTTATTTTATATAACAATTAAGTGGGCTTTGAATACACTTCGGACAATATCTATGTTTTAACTTAATTCTATCCGTTTTATATTTTTACAATAAATTAGCTTGTTATAATCTATATAATAACTCATTGGTTAATTATAATCTATTGTGACAACTTAACCAAGAACACTCCTAGCTTTTACTTAACCAAGAAACATACCTTGCCCTTACTTGTAGGGGTGTGCAAAGTCGGTTAACCGTTAGTTTGGTTAACCACTAGTCGGTTAACCGAGGGTTCGGTTAATTGAAAAACGTTAACCATAACCATAACCGATTGGTCGGTTAACCATGACTCGGTTAACCACCGGTTATGGTTCGGTTACGGTTAATTTCGGTTAATTATGTATTGTGCTTTTTTTTTGCTTTGTGTTCTAAAATTAAAAGTATTATGCAACTAATAATCTTTCCAAATTAAGATGTAAGTTGTATGCAACTAATAATCTTTCCAAATTAAGATGTAAGTTGTTAAATCATACTTATATTGAATACATATTTTGTTTACAAATACTCTATGCTTTTACTATTCTGTCTAGGTAACTTTGCTTCACTATAATTAGAAGATTACATGTCAAGTTTGAGGTGAAAATATAGTTTGTTTGGCCTCAAATTTGAAGGTAGATGTAAAAATAAACAATAGTTAAACAAGGTTTTTAACTTTTAATCCAATATGTTCATCTTACTTAATAGAAAAACACAAAAATATATAAAAAAAAAACTAACAAAGTGTAGTCGGTTCGGTTAAAGTCGGTTAATGACTTGGCTTAACCATAACCGTAACCGAATGGATCGGTTAATGGATTGGCTTAACCATAGCCGTCGGTTAAAGTCGGTTTCAGTTAAAATCAGTCATTGTTCGATTCGGTTATCGGTTATTTTTCGGTTATGGTTAATGATGCTCACCCCTACTGACAACAAGAAGATAAATTTAACCAAAATCTCATATGGTGTCTTATACATGTCGGAGATCCGTTGGTAATCCACTGGGAATTACCAATTGATATTTTCGTTGGTTAATATTCAACGATAAAAGTCTTTTTTTTTCTAATAGTCCATTAATAATCCGTGAGCTTTTCACCTACAAATATCTATATATTTTTTGTTTTGTTTTTTTACATATTTTTGTCTACAAATAAATTACATATTTATTGTTTCTTGCTTTTTTCGACATATTTTTATTTATTTTGTCTACCAACTCATAATTCCACTGTCAAAATAATCATTCTTATCATGAGAGTAACATATATCCTCTTTTGTTCTTTTTAACAGTGTATGATGAAAGAGAAGTAAACTTATCTATATCATTTTTACATTCGGCGCTTTACTAATAAAGTTTTTGTTTGTACGTGGAAACATTTAGAAAGAAACTCTCTCCTAATTTTAATCTACTTTTGGCATTATTGATTATTTAGTGATAGTTAACACCTCCAGTTAAAAAAGTTTCCACCTTGCATGGAAACGTACGACCTATGTCATTAAAAAAACATCACCCAGTCACCCATAAAAGAAAATATAATTGAACATATTAAGGAGAGGCAAATTCTATCAATTACCGGAGTTTTTTTAATAAAGTTTTGTCTCACGTCTATATCTTACTTTCACGGCTTGTAGGTAAGGTCAACTACTCGACCTAGCTCTCACCTCCGTGAAAATATACGACCACACCAGAAACACAGATGCGCAGGAACCCCGCGGAATAGAAAAACTTTCGCCCCCATAAGAATCGAACCCGTGTTAAACCTAGAGTCAATTCAATTACCAGATATCCTTCAAACCGCTTATAAAACGGATTCGAACCCTTGAACTCCACATTTAAAAAATAGGAGATGAAACCGTTAGACTTCATTTTTGTGAAACAAATAAATGGCTAAACTGCCATACTTCTAAAGTATCTTTTTGAATTAAATATTCATAGAAGTTATTTACTTATTTATTTTTTTTTGAAAGATTAATATCATAAAAACACCACTGAAACCTGGAAATCAGGCCGGGAAACAACAAACAGTTACAGATTTACAAATTTACACCAATTGGACCATTGAACCGACTTGTTTTTAGATCTATTTTTGTATCATAAAAAACCTAATGATCTAATCTCACTGAACACGTTATCGACCTTAGCATGTTTGCCGGAGAATTTGAGATCGTTCCTAGCCTTCCAGATACATCAACATGAGATGATTACCACTTCATAAATAGCAACCTTCATAGAAGTAATTTCCTTTATAGTCATATTATACTTATGAAAAGAGCCGTAGACATAAATATTACCCTATGTATTAATAATACATGGGATTCTATTTATTTAGAACATTCACATTAGAATCTGTTTCTCTATCTCTATAATTCATTAAATATCACTACATTTTCTCTCATGTTTAATTAAATAATAATTTTTTATACTTTTATCACAATTTTTTCTCTCTCATATTCAATTAAATAATAGTTTTATACATTTATTATTACTTTTTTTCTCTTTTCACTTTACTTTAATAAATGATGTTTCTCTATATTTACTGGTTTTATCAGTTTCTCTAGATCTCTTTACTCACAACTACTTATAATCAATCTCTATAATATAAATAACCCACTCACATAATTTTTAAAGACTTTAATGTGAATAGACTCTAACGTGAATGCTCTAAGTTAACTAAGTGTTTGAAACATGAGTTATAAAGCTTGTCATCCTCATATTTAATTTTTTCGGTACAACCTGTCCACCTCGTGTTTAATTTACGAGAAAAATATCAAAATAGAGCTTTCGCCAATAATATTTTTCATTTTAGCCATTGACTGGTTTTTTTGTCAAACTAGTCTTTGACTAAATTTCACCACCCATGTCAGCGATGAAATCTCCTAAACCATTGCCAACGTGACGCTGAGTTGGCATGTATTTCATTTTTATTTTTTATTTTTAATTTTTTATATATACGTATACGTATTTCATCGTTGGTATAGGAGATGATTTAAGAAATTCATTGCCCTATTTTTTATATTGAAATACTTAAGTATACCGCGTTGGCAATGGTTTACCTCCACATGGGCGATGGTTAGGAGTTTCATCTCCGAAGTATAGGATAGGTGGGACTAGAAACAGGGTATCAGCTTTCATCTCAGAAGGACACGATGGATATCACGTGGGCGCTGGTTTTGCTCGACGTGGGCGATGGTTTGGAGAGATGAAATGTGAAGATTGATTACCATTTTCCCTCGCCCACATAGATAATATATATTTTTTACATTTTCTTTTCGACGATGAAATAATAAATATGTGGAAAAATTTTATCGCTTACGTGGCAATCCATCGCTGAGGTGGTAATGTGCAAAGGTAGGTAGTGAATTTGGGTTACTCATCGCACAGAATGGAGATGAAAATGCTTTAGGCAATGGATTTAGGTCTTTTATTGCATAAATTGAAGATGAAATGCTAAACGACATTATCTTATTGGTAAATTAGTTTGGCAAAAGAATTGACTAACAGCTAAAAAAATTAAATTTGTTGGTCAATGTGCTATTTCAGTGATTTTTCCTTCATTTACCTTTTGAAATTGAAGATGAAATGCCAAACGACATTATCTGATTGGTGAATTAGTTTGACAAAAAAAAATTGTCAACGACTAAAATAAAAAAAAATTATTGGTTGATGTGCTATTTTAGTGATTTTCCCTTAATTTATCTTTTGTCACTAGCATGACTAAAAAGGGGTGCTAGCGATGCGGAACACGAATGGGTTATGGTGTAGCTGTGGGCGACAATGTGATAAGTTTAAGGAGAGAATAAATTGAGAAGAGAACTGAACTTTCACGTGAAATAATTTGGGATTGAGTAAGAGATAATATATTTGATTAGGAGATAATATGGGTTCTAAAGGTTTTCTAAAGACCCGTGAAGAATATTAATGACGTTTTGTTGGTTCATAACAACACAAGTTAATCTCATTGAACATAAAATGAGATTAACCTGTGTTATTATGATAAAGTATTTGATGTGGTCCATAAACCTTACGAAAATCAAAGCTCACATTAGAAATTTATTTTGTAAGACGATAACATTAAAAAATTTGCAATAATAACACTGGTATTTTATACTTTATATACTTTGTGTACTTGGTTTATTTATTAATGATTACAATAAGATACTAGTTATTTAATTATGATTTAACAACCTTTTAAGTTCCTTGATTAAGGCAATTATTAGGTATTTCATCATATGGCACTTATGTTTCAAATTAAACATTAAATCAAAATTTGAAACCAAAACAAATATTTGAATAAGTAATATACGATATGTATTTATGATAAGTGAATAAAAATATACGACAGTGAAGTTAGGCTTGAGTGTCTTGGTCTCAGGAGCGGTTGATGTTTACCCACTTATCATATGGAGAACAAAAGATTAGATAAAAAAATATGGTAAATATAGTAGCGACATAATTGTGAAGTTATCAAAATTTATCTGGTGAGAATTATGGTCCCGGACTCCCGGTAGTGACATGTCATACGTTTGAGAAAACAAGAAATCTACTAAAAACCAACAAGCTAGAGTTAAAGAATTTGTAAATCGATACTTTTCAAACTCAAAGGATGAAACATGCATTTGTATATATACCTAAAGGACGTTTTGTGTAATTTTATCTAAATTTTAAGATTTGAAGTCAAGGAACATATAATTTTGAGTAAAGACATATTATGATTACATAAAATTTTGAGAGTACTTTATAGCCTCGATTTTTTGTTTCGCTTGGGGCCTCCAAAATAATTGAGTCGCCCCTGATCGAATGGTCATTTATTTCACTGTTAAAAAATTTATATATTTATTATCATTATTAATGCACGGTCTTATTTTATAGAAGTAGTTCATCGTTAAAAAGGTATTTCATACATGCTCCTATTAGTGTTTGACAATACGTACCAAGGCTGACCACCAAATGACTATCTTATGTGTTCACCACCATGCATAGGGAGTGACCATCAAGTTATGAAGACAAATGAGCATGGTCACTTGGTGATGAAGATTAATGCAACTTATTTTTTTTTTAATATTAATCAATACGAATAATTAATATCATTATTCATTTTTTTTTCTATCACTCACTCATTTGACAGTTAAGCCTCATTAGATACTTTTTTTACTCATACTCATCTCGAACATGTAATGTTTGCGTAGCAATATAATTAAACACTTTTAAAAAGACCATTAACATATAGCCTAAACTTTAATAATTAAATTTAAAATCAAATAAAAAGTTTGGACGTCGGAAAAAGTATTTAAAGAGAGGCAATGTGATAGTGAAGTAATTATCAGAAATTCCGCCACTACCCATGTGGATTAGTTTGGCATCAAACCCAGGAAAGGATTTAATAATAGTGGAGGACAACCCATAAATTGTTTTTAGTAGATATTATAAACATAAATTCTTTCAAATAAAATATATATATATATATATATATATATATATATAGAGTATCTGTAATTTGAAAGCCCATAGAGAAATCCTAAAAAACTCATTTAAAAAAAAAAATAATTTTAGTTTAAAAAATATGTTGATCTTATATTATTTTCGTCACTTTTTATAAAAATTAAAATTTTTGAACACTTTTTCTTTTAATCAACAAAAAAAATTACCTTTTTTACATACGTATACAAGTTGTGCAAGTGTTTTCACATATGTTACATACATCTTTACAACATAAAATCTACAAAAAAGAATATTTTAAGTCAAATAAATTGTAAAAAAAAACAAAAAAATATATCGTTATTACATATGTAAAATACAGGTTTACATGGTTTGTATGGTATGTAAAATACATGTTTACATGGTTTGTACATGGGAGAGTTTATTGAAAAAAAGAAAAGAAAAAGGAAAGAGTGCAATTCATATATGAATAAAAATAGAATTTTTTTTTACGTGGAAAAAACATTTTTTAAGCTTTTGAATATAAACACTTGTTAAGCATGTTTTTTCAGGCTTTTGCATGAAAACACATGTTAAACAAGTTTTAATAAAAAAAAATATTTTGGAAAAAAATTATATTTTAAAATTTTAGTGTTTTTAAATCTTTTGTTTTTTTGATGAAATATATTTGAAAATTTTATGTGAAATGTTTTCTACACACGTGAAAAAAAGTTTTTATATGCATTGTTTACTCGTCCACCTTTTTTTATGTTCCAAAAAATATGAATTTGTGGATGGGAAGTAGATTATGAATGCTCTAAGGCATAAGGCATAAGGTGAGGTTATGCTAAAAATATAGATTATAGCTTATTTTAAAACAATATAGAAATATTGATAAAAGGTGTAAAGATTTTTTTTATATTTTTTAAGTGTTAAGATCTTTTGACATCTTCATATTAAAATACTCATCGAACATATACATGAATATTCACACTCACGTTACCTAAAGGTTATGGACTAGTTTTAATTAAGTTAAAAGTATCTCAAATGATGAATTTAAAAGAAAGCGCAAATAATCACTTATTTTTATCATTTTTCCTTATCGACCACTTATGATACCAACTTCCATCAAATCTGTAGGGTTGGCTTAACTTTTTTAAGATCCAGACGAAATGCAATTTGGAGGCTCTTTCCTCAAGTTAATGGTTAAACACTCATAATTTAAGTGTGAAGTAACCATATCTGGGGAAAGGATCAACTAAATAGGGAGCTTATTTTAAGAAACCTAAGAGGGATTACAAAAAACGTCATAACCGTCTCAAACGAACTCCGATTGAACTCATTTTAGCGGCATTGAAACCGTCTTGTCAAACTCTACGATCTTAGCTTTTAGGGTTTAGCTTTTGGGTTTAGATTTTATGGTTTAGCTTTTGAGTTTAGATTTTAGAGTTTAGCATTAGGGTTTAGCTTTAGGTTTTTTAGGGGTAGGGTGGTGGGTGGGTTAGGT
>WOUH02057283.1:0-10876 GCA_009936405.2 Stevia rebaudiana
ACCCAACGGCTATATCTCCAACGGATTCATCGGCCCCGATCGGTGGGTTCACACCGAAAATCACCATCCCGAAATTGAGGGAATGGTGTTCCCGAACTCCCCGATCTGCCAGCTCATCTCCCCGAGCGTGTTCCCGTATCCACTTCGAGTGCCCTTACTTAGACTCACACTTCTTGTAATAGAATTACCTCATATATTTGAAGTTCAACCTTACACTTCTTGTATTAGTATTACCTCAAATATTCCTACCGCTAGGTGCTAGGGTTTGGTTCACAGGCTCTGAGGATGAAGCTGGGCCTCCATTAGAGAACCCGAGACACCTTACCACTTGTTTTTTTTAACGAATATTTATGTCTTCTTTTTAACATTTTTTAAATGCATTATTTTTAAATGTTTTAATGGATTTTGGGTAAAATTTGGAGGCTCTTTGATTTCTTGGAGCTTCGTAAATGGTATTTACGAAGCATGCCTATGTGGCTAATTATGGTCCAAGTTTTTGCTTGGAATCCCACGTGATCTTTGACCAGAACTCGCCACTTAGGCATGCTCAGTAAATATCATTTACGGAGCTCCTATAAATTAAACAAACTTCAAATTTTACCCAAAATCCATTATAACATCTATAAAAACCCATTAAAAAAAAATCTCTTTCAACTCTTAGATCTGTAAGACATATCATTATACCCATTATTTTTCTTTCAAAAGATAAATGCGCATGTTGGGGCTCCCATAGAGCATATGGGACCGATCCCAGATGCTCCACAAATCCACAATGACCAATTACGATAGAAATATTTAGCCAAAAGATATTTGACATTTGAAACCCGATGATGTCACAAAACTCTACTATGATTGGGGAGGGTGGTTATCGTCTTCAGTAAAACCGGAAAAACAAAAGGAAAGAAACAAGATATTAAGTATAAGTTGTGACATCCAATGTTAGTGTGTATATATAAGTCACAAATTGTAAAATATATTAGGTTTATTCTGAAAAGTGCAAACAATAAAATATCATAATATGCCAATTTCAATAAAATATGCCATTACAAGCTCGATTTGAAGTAGAAAATTGATCAGATTGGTGTTCCAAGTAACAATTTGCAAAAGGATATATAAGAACAATTGAGGAGAATGTTATGTTTGTTATGGTGTGGAATCCTAAAACAGGATTAAACTTTTGCTTACTATTTTTTGCTTTCAAATTGAGGAGAATCTTATTTATACAACATCTAATACAATCAACCCGACACAAAAAAAAAAAAAAAAAAAAAAAAAAAAAAAAAAAAAAAAAAAAAAAAAAAACTAGAATTTATTGATAGACATCTTAAGAATAGGAAAGACCCCGGATATTTGGTTGGCATAGGACCCCAGAAACAGTACGTTGATCCCCGACCCTGATGAAGCACAACACATATCCAAGTCAAACAAGTGAACTTAAAAACAGTACATGCATATTTGGATATATACATATTATACATAATTACATATGTTAACATCTTGTTGTTATAGCAGTAAAATCACCTGTGACTATTGTAACACACTAAAAAAAAACAAATAATTTGTGTATTTTATACAAATTTAAAATTTTAGAAAATATCCAAAAACTATCATAAACTAAAAAAAGACATTAAACTTTGTTATTCTTTGTTCCCCGATAACCATCTTTAACTATTGACACAAAACCCATTCACCTACAAAGAAAATAAGTTCATCAATTTACATATGTAATTACATGTTACATATAAAGTAATTTATGATGCATGTGTGTAACATCATGCAGGATTTTAAAACATATATGTAGTGTTACATATGTTATAAACAAAACCAAGAAACAGTAAATATTATCCCACTGTGCCAAATTACGGCTACCGCCACAAAAAAAGTGTGACCGTAGACTTTCCGCCACACTTATTTTTCTGCTCAAGTGTGACTAAAGGTCGAGTCATGGTGGGATTCCTACTATCACCTTTAAGTTTTAGTGGTCACATCAATTTGCTTTTAGCCACAAACTAAAACAATACAATCTAAAACAATACAATGACAGTAGGTTGTAACTGGCCACACATAGGGGGGGTGTGGCTAGTAGTTGTCGTAATTTTTACCGAAAGTGTCACCAAAGTTTCTAAATATGTGTGTTTTTTTTTTCACATGAAAAAATATCATTGCAGTTGGAAATATTTGGCCACACTTGATTCGAGTGTGCCTAGTAATTGCCATATTTTTCTTGAAATTCTGACGAAAGGCTTCAAAGCTATGGGCTTTTCGTTACCCGAAATATAAATGTGTGGCTAAAACTGAGACTTACTAACCTTTAATCACACATTTACGAGAAGTGTGGGAAGGAGTTTTTTGAAAAAAACAACACACTTTCTTGGTTGAGCTGACGTAGACTATTTAAGAATCCTAGCTTATCCCCCAGATCTTACTGATAAAGAATGCACCAAGACAGAATTTAAAGTGCGGAATCCCCTGCTACTGCAGGGATTGAAAATTGCGGAATATCTGGATTCAGGCTCTTGCAAAGAAGGAACCGTAGGTCGGTTTTGGCACAATGGCCATGCATGTAACAACCAGTAACATATGTAACGTTGCATATGTTATTAGAACTTTGTAAGCTTAGATACGAATTTTCATCTTTAGCAAGTGGTAAACTATTATATAAGTAAATTTAGAATATGCAACCTAAGTTTACATATGTTACGTTTCTAAATTAACATATGTAACCGTTAAAACAAGACATATTATATTATAATATCAACTTGTTTAACCGAACAATTGGTTTATGCCGTTGATCAACCTTAGCTTCTTTGGATATTCGACAAGACTTCACTTGCATTAACCAACAATCTAACCATGTCAAAAAACAACAAATATGTATTAATAAGTTTACATATATAAAAATAAATAGGGAATGTCATATAACATGTTACACATCTAAATTAACATATGTAACATCGTTAAAAAACACATGTTACATACGTAAAATAATTTATTCAAACCTTTCGACCCCGCAACGAGCAAATGACTCCTTCGGTATGCTAAGCAACAAAACAATATCAAAGCAACACACCAATGGAATCATTCTCATACCGACAAGTATAGCTGAACACTTAGTTTTAGCCATTAACCAACCTTGAGTAACTAATATATAATTCTAGGGTTGTGAACGGGTTTTCTAATCGAGTATTGTAATATTTGGTTCGAGTTATTCGAGGTTTTTGTTATTAGAATCCTACCTGTTTACCAAACCAAATAAGATTCGGATTATTCAGTCCTTGGTTTATTTGGGTCAAGTTAAACGGTTTGGGGTTTCTAAGTAAAAGTTGATACACATACTTTACAATGTTACTTAATATGTATTCATCAAATAATAAACACAAAATTTAAATAAAAACTAACTTAGTATTATCTTTAGTCCAACCTTACTTTGTAAACACACATATTAACTAAAAAAACACATAAAAAAGGTTGTATTAACTAGTTATAAAAACTAAAAAGAAAACGTGAAATCATACCAACCAATAACTTATTAAAATATTTACTCTTAAAATTGCAACATTATATTTGTGTCTCCTTGTTAGGATCTAAATCATCAAATAATACGCAAGGTAAGCCTTTGTAAAATTATCAGCCACCTGGTACCAATGACGGACGTGTAAGACGCGAATTTGACCGGCTTGAACTTTTTTGCGAACAAAATGGATGTCAATCTCTATGTGTTTGGTGCGTTGGTGCTGAATTGAGTTTTCCTGAACATATAAATGGGACTGACATTGTCGCAGTAGTCCAAAGAGGCACGCTTAGTGGGATACCCCAACTCATTCCCCGACTACATTAGTTACACTGCGGTATTCAGCTTCAGCACTGAGCAGGAGATTGTAGTCTGACATCCCTTTCACATATCGTAAGTTGTGTTTAAGTGCATTGAGATGAGTGAAGCGAGGAGCATGCATGTGCATACACACTTGTTGACCGACATATGATGCGTCTGGTCGTGTAAACGTCAAATACTGAAGTACTCCAGCCAGACTCCGAAATTGGGTGGGATCGATTAAGTCACCATCATGGGCGCCAAGTTTGCTGGCTGTGTATACTGGAGTACTGAATGGGTTGCAGTCAACTATCTTTTCCTGGGGTGCCTGTTTGAGACTATAAAGGGACTTGAGTAAGCGACACACATGATAAGGATAGGATGTGTTACGGAAACTCATCGGTTGATGCATATACACTGTTTCTTTTATATTTCCATGGAGAAACGCGTTTTTAACTTCAAGCTGGCTAATGTCTTAGCTGTTTAGTAAGGCGATGCTTAAAATTGTTCGAATAGTAGCTGGTTTAACAATCAAACTAAACATTTCCTTATAATCAACCCTAACCTGTTGAGATCGTCCATCACACACGAACCTTGCTTTGTAACGTTCCAAGGCACCATCGGAACGCCTTTTGTGTCTAAAAATACACATACACTAAGTAATATTTATGTCTGATTAACGAGGTACTAACTCCCACATATTATTTTAAATAAGAGCATTAAATTCATCAGTCATTTCATAAGCCCAAACAGGTTATTACGGGATAAGGGTTCAATGGACTTGGTGGTATGTAAATTCAACATGGGCTTAGATTTAGTATGACCGGTCATACTACGTGTCACCTTGTGCGATATGGAGGTGGTGGAGGTGGTGTGTGTGACCAGTCATACTACGTGTCACCTTGTGCGATAAGGACGTGGTGGAGGTGGTGTAGTTAGGGGAGTGGCGGGCGGTATAGGGCAGTCGTAGTGGGCTTGGGCCATCGTGTGTAAACTTGGACTGTTGGGCCAGGTTGTTGAGGATGGGTGTGGGCCGTTTGTGGAGTGGGTTGGTTAGTGGTTGATTCGAATGAGGTTTGTACACCGGGCTAGACAGTATCCGCGACCGAGCTTGAAGGCAGGCTTGGGCCTGTTGTATGGGGGATTGGGCTGATGGGGAAGGAGGTGGGGTATGCAACGAAGGAAATGGTGGTTGGACCGAACGAATCGACGTGGACCAGATAGAAGGATGTGGGTCCGATGCCAAATTTAAATGTAGGAATTGTTAGGTAGGTAAGGGTGTTGGAGGGTTTGGAAAATGAAAAAACGGTTTCATAAAAGAGAACGTGTCGTGAAATGATAATTTTACGGGGGGAGAGCTCGTAGCATTTGTAGCCACGATGATTTGTAGGGTAGCCAAGGAATACATAAGGAGAAGAACGAGGTTGAAGCTTGTGTATGGATGCGGACGGGATTGAGGTATAGCAAAGATAACCAACTGTGCAAAGATGCAAATTGAGACATGAATATCTCATTATTTAAATTATAGTTTATCTTTATTTGAATTCAAGTATTTATTTTGTTTTAGTCTTTATCTAGTTTTGAATTGTTTTCTATTTAAACATTTGTAGTCGGGTTTCATATCAGTGGAATGAAATCGAGTTTTATTGTGAGAACTTTGAGTTCTTTGTTAGTCTTCGAATTATCAAGCGTTCTTGACCCATTTGGTTGTGGATCTGCATCACAAATAAGACGGATGTTTACGAAATAGAATATATGTAGGAGTGTGATTATATTTGGTTTTGACGGGTAAAATATTGATGAGATATGTATTTGAAGAGCATGGTGCAAAAGGATGGAGGAAGGGATGAGTTAGAAGGGTACGCATAATGTTGTTAATCGACCGAATTTTACGCTTAGCTTTCCCATTTTGAGAGGACATGTGAGGGTAAGTGATGTGTTCTAAACACATTAGATCTCTCGTCGTATATAGAGTCTTTTGTATAGTTATTCATATAGTTTTGTATAGTTTTTGGTTCTTATCGTCCATATACTTAATCTCTTCGCATTTATCAGGAGTTCGTGTTTATGATGACCTTTTGGGGCTTAAACGCACAAGGAACGAGCACCCGATGATAAACGAGACGAAATAACAAGATAGAAATTAAAAAGTTGAATTTTCTACCACCCGCGTATCACGTGTGAGAGGCTTGATCCCCGCGCGATAAGCCCCGCTCCAGAATCATCTCTGCGACCACCCCGATTATTTTGTCTGGGGCGGTACACGCAATATCCAAGGGCACCGCGGGGCGGTAGTCGCCCTGACCCTTGACTGAGTGAAACCATAATCGAAAACATATAAATTGAAGACGATCCCTATGGCTTAAGAGTTCGATTTTTTTTCTTGAAGATCGGTCGATTTGAGGAGCTTTAGCTACTGGAAGGATCAAGTTTGGATCTTGAAGCCATTTGGTTAGCTGATTTAATTGTTTCTTGTGTTTGACTTTTAGTTTTAATCATTGACTTTGCTACTTTGTTATTTTCTTCTGTTCATTCGACTACTATGAGTTTATATATGATGATTGCTATTGTTTTGATCATGGTTGTTGGCTAAATTCGTTGTAGTTGCCTAGGTTTATCATGACTGTATGTTTTGATTGTATTTAATATTGATTTGGACAATGATTCATTAAGATTGGATTATAACCGTTAAAACATAGCTAATAGTTGATCACATAGCAGTAATAGGTGATTCTAATTGGTACCAAATTTGTTCATAGGCTTAGTCTGTCTTAATTAAGTTGATTAGGTGTCTAATTGGCTAGTTAGTATTGTCTTTGCAACTTTGAGACCGAGAGTGTATAAGTTTAGGTTATCTAGTTGTTAGTTTGGGTTAATTGGGTAGACCGAGAGGATAAACTAGTTAATTAGGCTAATTGGTTAGCAATTGGAGTTGTGAAAGGTTGTTAGTTGTGGTTTTGATACACGGTTTAGAACGAGAGGGAAAGTGGGTGATAGGATACGCGTTATAGGTTAGGGTAGGACTAGAGGAAACCTACCATGATTTAGGATGCTCAATAGTTGATTTAGAAGTGTCTTGAGTTGAGTTATCTAGGTCGAAAGGATAATTTCACCAATTTGACTTTACACTGATGGTTAACTAATTAATAGAAACCAAATCCCAATTGAAGAGTCCATTGATACGTTAGATGCATGATAACTGCATGATTGTAGCCTAGGTGACTACCCTTTGTTTGATAGATAGTTTATTGCATGTTTATTTGCTTTATTGACTTAGAGTTGACTTTTCCTGTTGACTTTGACTTCTGAGACATTGACCATAGAAACTAACTAGGGTGCATGATCCTGTCTAGATCTTGAGTTTGCCTTGGTTCTGTCCGTGGATCCTTGGATCGATATTCGGTCTTACCAATCACACTGCGATACAACTAGTACACTAGTTGTATTATATGTGTTTGCTTGACCGTTTTATTTATAAATTTATTACTTGACTGATATATCCATATGATTACACGTATCAAATTTTTGGCGCCGTTTCCGGGGATTCACGTAGGCACTTAGGATCTAATTGATTGTATTTGTATGCTTAGTTAAGTTTCTTTTTTTGTTTTCTTTTAAAATCATCCTTTCAAATGCATGTCCCATACGCGATCATTCAAATCCCCCCTGTTTGAAGTCTTTGAAGAACATGAATGCTACCTCCACACTCGCGTAAGAGACTCGCTCTCGAGGGTGAGGACTTCCACTCCCACTCCTTTCTCACCCCCTCTAAAATTCTCTTCTTCTTCTTCTTCTGATTCTTCACCCCTTTCTCCTTCTTCTCCCTCTTCTAATTCTTCTTCTTCATCCACATCCATAATGGGCGATCGAGCGCGGCGCACCATCCACCAGTTTTCAACCAACGGGTTCACCGGCGTCCGCAATCTGGTCACCAAGGCTGCTTTCGAAGATAATGCCAACTCTTGGCAATTCCCCTCGTACGTAATGAATACAATTTCCAATGAAACTCAGTTTCACGGCCTAGACGACGAGGATGCACCGGGCCATGTCTCAAAGTTAGAGCAAATCTGTCGCACCTTCAATCTCCAAGGCCGAAACTTGGACTCCGTCTGTCTCCAGCTGTTTCCTTTCTCCCATCATGGACGCACTTCCTCCTGGTTCGACAATCTCGAGCCTAATTCTATCCATAACTGGACGGAGATGCACGAGGCTTTCTTAGTCAATTTCTATCCCCTTTACCATGCTACTCGAGCGCTCGATCAGTTTCATTCCTTTTGTATGGAGGATGATGTGGCATATCATGCTGCATGGGAGCGTTTTAATACTCTCCTAGTCGCTTGCCCTTGCCATGGTATGGATGATTGGGCTTTGGTTGAAAATTTCTATTCTGGTCTCAATCCCGCTATGAAACGCACCTTCAACACTGTTGCTGGAGGTCATATGATGGAGATGAAGACTGTTGAGGAGTGCAAGGAGCTTTTCAACTCCTTTGCTAAGGCCGAGCTAGAGACGCCTCATAATTCTAGGAATTCAAATCCTAGAACCACTACCATCCCTCCTTCTTCTAATTCTAAGGGTGTTTATCATGTTAACACTGACAGTGGTTTGTTGTCTACTCTCGATTCTTTGGGAAAAGAGGTGGAGGAAATGAAAATGAGCTTGAATCGTTGCAAAATCTGCCGCGGAGGGCATGATTCTGTCGACTGCTCTGTCACATCAAAGGAACAGATCGAGTCCATCAACAACGGTTGGGGAAGATCATACCAGTATGACAATCGACCCCATTATAATCAAAACTCCAACTGGAAGAATTCTAACTCGGGCGCCAACCAAAGCTCTTATTGGCGTAATGGGAATTCGGGCGGTTCTCAGCAGAGGCAAGGCCTCTATTCTAGTACTTCCAACGATCAGAACCGACCCGCTCCTTCTTCTTCTAACCCTTCCCCTTCTCCCTCTAACTCTGATCAGGACCTTATTGGCCCAATTAGCGAACTTGACCAACATTGTTCTTCAAACCCAAGAGAGGTCAAAGAAATCAATTTGAAGTTCAATGGTCAACAAGCTCAAATAAAGGGCCTTGAAAAAGCAGTTCATGATCTCCAAATCAAGAACAACGAGCGTCATCCCGGTTATCTTCCTAGTGACACCGTGAATAACCCTAAACCACCCTTTTTTAACCACCACATAAAAGCCATATTCACTTGCAGCGGACAACAGCTTGCACCAACACTACTCGCGCCGATAGTTGGAGAAGATGAGGAGCTTGTTGATGAAGAGATTGTGTGTGAGGAGCCACCTAGTGAGGTGAGTGATGAACATTCTCGTGAAGCCACTACTCCCGATAAGGGAAAGTCACCGGTTTCTAGTGGTAAGCCAAAACCGCCATATCTTGATCGGCTTAATCGCAAACGTGAAGCGGAATAGTTCACCAAGTTCCTTGATCTATTTAAACACCTTAAGGTGAACCTTCCCTTCGTTGAGGCACTCCAACATAATGTCAAGTATGTAAGATACTCGAAGAGTTTGCTTTCAAGTAAACAAAAGTTGGAGTTATGCCTAAAGGTGACTTTAAACTCAAAGTGTTCTACTATGGTTCAGAACAAGCTACGTGAGAAACTGGATGACCCCGGTTTCTTCACACTTACTTTTAAATTTGGTAGCTCTTCTGTGTCAAATGCACTTGCGGATCTCAGGGCAAGCATTAACTTGTTGCCCTATTCCCTTTATAAAACATTGGGATTAGGTGACCCAAAGCCAACCTGCATTTGCAACACCATGGTGGATCGTTCCACTCGTTATCTGCTTGGGATTGTCGAGAATGTACTTGTGCAAATCGACAAGTTCTTATTCTCCGTGGATTTCGAATTCCTGGATATGGAGGCGGATAGCGAGGTCCCGATTATTCTAGGACGATCGTTCCTCCGTACCGCAAATGCAAACATCGATTGCTTTGTGGGAACGATCACACTGAGTGTAGATGGAGAGACATTGTCGTTTGGAGCTGTCAAGTAGAAAAACACGATTGTTGATGCAATGCAGGATGAGGAGGAGTCTGATGCCGAGCTCAACAAAATTCTTGCGCGTGTGAGCAAGGCCAAGTGTGGGGATGACCGAGGAAAATCGAAGGTTGTTGGGGAGGGAAGCCTCGTATCACATTCTTAGACCTTTTCGAGTGGTAGACTGTCAGGTAGAACTCCCGATTGTAAAATTCTGTACTTCGATTCTTCCGTTTGCACCACTTTGTGTTTCACGTCATTTCCATTTCAAAACCGCTCTTTTGTTGCGTAAGTCATACGTTTTCTGAAACTAGATACATTCATCTTGCGGCATCCAAATTTTCAGATCAATTCGACACCGTGAGTGAGAGAAACACACCGGAGAAGATAGGCGATTTTAATCATCTGGTGTCAAAATTCAATAACCATGGGGAAATATAATGAGAAAAAACCCACTCTTAATGCAAAAATAATGGAAGCTCACTAGAACTCATTTAAAAAATTGTTTTTATTTTTTGCAAATAATAGGACACATTGTATACCCTTTTTTGTCACTTTTTATAAATTATTTTTTTAAAAACGATAAAGGTTTTTTTTTAAATCAGCAAAAAAACGTATCCGATGGGTTTCTTATGTAAACTACCTGTTTTTTTCTAAAAAATGTCACAAATCATTTTTTTATAAATATTCACTTGGCGCTTTTGTATATATTTTTCATCAAAAGTCATAAAATTTAATATAGAGTTATAAAAAAAAATTAAAAAAATTACTCATTTTACATATGTAAAACATGGTTTTTCCATTACCCTTTCAATACATAATCAGATAATCTAATGCTTTAAAAACAAAATTTCTTATATCGGATTCCAAGTGCGATGCTATTATTAATTAATATTCATATTTCGTTTAAAGTTTAAATCAGTCGCTTGGTAGTATTGGAGACTGATTTATGCTTGGTAAAAGTTAGGGACTAATAATCAGTCCCTAATAATAAGACACCTTATTTGAGACTGTTTTTCAGTCGCAAGTTTTTTTGCGCCATATAAATTTTTGGAGGTAAACTTTTTAC
>WOUH02057294.1:0-10876 GCA_009936405.2 Stevia rebaudiana
AAGAATTTTCTGTCATTGCCTTACCTCTCACACAACTATTAAGAAAAGGAGTTAAATTCTCTTGGAACGAAGACCGAGAGAAAAGTTTCGAGGAGCTGGAGAAGAGATTGGTTTCTACCCCGATTCTTACTCTTCAATCGGGCATAGGTGGATACCAAATTTACAGCGATGCTTCAAAAAAGGGACTCAGATGCGTTTTGATGCAACATGGAAAGGTCATTGCTTATGCTTCTAGACAATTAAAACCTTACGAGGTTAATTATCCGACGCATGACATTGAGCTTACTACTGTCATCTTTGCATTAAAGATTTGGCGACATTATCTTTATGGAGAGAATTGTGATATCTTTACGGATCACGAAAGTTTAAAATATATCTTCACGTAAAAAGAATTAAACATGAGACAAAGGAAATGGTTGGAACTTTTAAAAGATTTTGATGCCAACATCCAATATCACCCAGGGAAAGCCAATGTAATAGCCGACACTCTTAGCCGAAAGAACTCTGGGACTATAGCTTCCTTACAATTACAACCTCAGAATATTAGTGACCTTGATAGGTTAGGCATTAGTCTCCAGATTGGAAAATCCGATGGGTATCTCGCTAGATTACAGATAGAACCATATTTAATCTCCCCAATTAAAGATGCACAACAAGATGATGGTGAAATATGGGCAATATTGGAAAACTTAGATGTGGGAAAACAGTCAGAATTCAGAGTTGATGGACAAGGCGTAGTTTGGTGTGGTAAACATTTGTGCATGCCTAATGTTTCCACTATTCGCGAATCACTTCTAACTGAAGCACACAGTTCGTCATTCTCTATTCACCCAGGATCTACAAAAATGTATTGGGATCTTCATCAGCATTTCTGGTGGAATGACACCGCTGATGAGGAAGTTGGATGCTAAAAGAGAAAAGTATACTTGGATGCTGACAATTATAAGTCTGTACTGCTGACACTCAAGACTTAGTAGAAAATCTTCTAAGTGACAAAATGCTGTCTGTGCTGTTGATGCCTAAAGTGGTGACTGCTGACACTCAAGACTTAGTAGAAAATCTTCTAAGTGACAAAATGCAGTCTGTGTTGCTGACACCTAAAGTGATGGCTGCTGACACTCAAATATGTTGTTGCTGATTTACAAAGTTAGAGTTTGTAACTTAGATAGATTTCTGTTTTGTTTTCACTTGTAATGACAACAGTTATGACGTGTATAACTGATGTGACGTTTGTATCGTTATTTTGGTTAGAGCAAAACCGTTAGGGTAGTTAGTTAGGTCTGAAATGTGTCTATAAATAGACCTGTTATAGAATCAGTCTGTACACTTTTGATTCGCCTATTTACATACTTTTAAACTCAGTACTGTAATTCTCTGATCATTTCAGATCTGATAATTAATATAACTGCCTTTATTATTCAAATCTTATGTTCTTCATCTGTACTTCATCTGTTCTTATTAAATATGACTTGAGTATTAAATTGATTGGGTTTTGTTATTTAGATCTTATCCAAACTTGAATTGATTGCTTGTTTCCGCCTTATAATCAATTGAAATCATGACTTATTGTTCTTAGATCAGATCCAAATCTAGATCCTGACATAGCACAAATGAATGTAGCAAACATGATATCAGGCCGTGACGGAGTAAGATACATAAGAGATCCAATGATTGCACGGTAAAGAGTCGGGTCAACGGTTTCACCCTTCTCGTCTAGACAAATCCCATGATTTGTCGGAATGGGAGTAGTGACTGTTGAAGCATATAACATACTGAAACGGCTCTGAATGTTGATAACATACTTCGTCTAATGCAGAAAGATACCGGCATCAGTCTGATCGACTTGCAGTCCCAAGAAAAATTTCAATTCTCCTATCGCACTCATCTCGAACTTCTCTTGCATCACACGTTCGAATTCTTTGCACATGGTCTCATTTGTAGCTCCAAATGTGATGTCATCCACATAAATCTGGACAAGGAGAATGTGCTCGTTTTCTTCTTTGATAAACAATGTACAATCAATCACTCGGCGCCGAAATTCATGTTTCAACAAGTGGGTTGAGAGTGTCTCGTACCACGCGCGAGCTTCTTGATGAAATCCATATGAGGATTTGTCCAACATGTAAAGTTGATATGGATGCAACGTATCAACGAACCATGGAGGTTGACTCACGTAAATCGCCTCTTTGATTTTCCCGTTTAAAAATGCACTCTTCACGTCCAATTGAAAAACTTTGAACTTTTTGAATGACGCGAAAGATAGAAAGATACGAATTGCTTCTATCATTGCAACAAGTGCATAAACTTCATTGTAATCAACACCTTCGATTTGACTGAAACCTTTAACAACAAGTCTGGCCTTGTTCTCGACAACGACTCCTCCATCATATCGCGTTTACAGCGCAAAACCTATCGAGGACCAGTCTTCTTTACATCAGCGGGAAGATCAACCAAATGTCATACCCAAGCTTTTGAAATTACAACAACTCTTCTTGCATTGCATTAACCCAAGATGGTTCACGCAACGCTTCGATCACAGTCTTTGGCTCAACTTGAGAAATAAAGAAAGCAAAAGACCATTCTTCAAGACTACCAGAATCTTGAATCTTTGAATACAAACGAGACAAACTCGATCACAACTGATTCCGAGTCTTTACACCAATAGTGGGATTGCCAATGATATTTTCTTGAGAATGAATATTATGAACTCTAGTGGAAGCATGTTGAGGAACTTCCACGTTAGACTCCAAATTTGTGACATTCTCATCTGCAACTTCAATTTCTGCATCTACTGGATCATCAATCCTGTGGAATTACCTCAGATTGTTCAACATTACTTGAACTTGCGTCATGAAAAGCATCGAGATCATCATGTGAAGAATCATCTTCAACCATTGTAGATGGAATTGATTGAGAAGTATCACTTGAAGAATTTTGACTATCATACAACATCTGCCTCAAGATTTCATCATCCGATAATGGAATGTTGAAGGAATCGAACAAATTCTTGTAATCAAAGATTCAATTTGGACCTTTGCTAGCTTTAGAAGGAGTGTATCGTTGAACATCAACGTGGAACTCTTCTTCAATAAAGCCGGTTCTTCCATAGATGAATTTTTAAATTCAGTTCCATTATCGCTCCAAACGCGTCTGACCTTCAAATTATACATGGATTCAAGTTTAGTAATCAGTAGTTTTAAACAATTAAAAGTTTTTGATTTGTGTGACATAAACAAAACCCATGAAAAACGTGAAAATTTGTCGGTCACCACACAACAATATACGTCTCCTTCGATACTTTTCTTGTTTATTGGTCCGAAGAGATCCATATGCAACAACTCAAGCAGAAAAATAATGGAATGATGACTTTTGCTTTTGTGAGATTTCCGATGCTGCTTCCCTTTCTTACAAGAAATACAAAAGTCAGTAAGATGAAAATGTTTAACATTATTATCCGTCACCAAATTATTTCTAATAAGATAAATCATCTTTCGAATGTTAAGGTGACCCATTCTACGATGGCATGCAATTGAATCTTGTTCTATTGCCTTTGAAATGAAACACACATCATTAGGAGTTGATGTTGATGCTGTTGACATGTCTAATATATATAAATTGTTTCGTTTGGGGGTTGACAAGAGAATCCACTCCTCCTTAATCTTGAAACCCGCTTTGAAAATGTAACATTTTTTGTCATAAAAGAAAACTGAAAATTTCTTATCACATATTGTTAGGACATGATTAAGAGTTTTGGTGTTTCTTGGAGTGAATAAGTAGATTCTCGAGCAACTAAATGGGTTCTCGAGTTAGCTAGTTAATTGATTAGGCTTGGTTTGGGCCGAAGGCCGTTATATAAACGAGTAGTATATAAACTCGTCTCCTAGTCTGTTATTTGGCAAATCACTTGTTACGGTTGTTCTTGTGTTCTTCGTGTACCAGTCGGTTCTTTGAAACCGAGTGCACTTAGCAATCATTAAATACAAGTTATTTGTTTGTGTTCATCTTAATTGTGTTTATTGTGTTCTTCTTGCACGCTGATAATACTATTCCGCAAGTCTTATTGTTGTTTAGTGATTGATATCGGTTTTAGATCCTTTCGTGGGACTAACAATTGGTATCAGAGCCAAAAAACTAGCGTTTGACTCGTTGACGATATCGATTAAGCTAGGATAAATATATTTGTTTTGTTTTTGGATGTGTTAACTCTCTGGTGTTCTTGATCAATTCTGCTTAATTTTTGAAGAAAAAGGGTTGTTTGAACGAGCTTGAGTGAAAAACGGGAAAAGATCGTGTTTGAAGAATCGGATCAAATTTTCAGAAGATTTGATTGAATCTTCATTTTTTCGGGGTTTGTTGACAGATCTGGAGATAGACATTCTCGAGCTCATTAACTCGAGCCACAGTTTCTCGAGGTTGATCTCGAAGTGGTTCTCGACAACGTTCTCCGAGGAATTAGAGTTCTCGGGTCTTCACCGCTGTTCTCGAATTTTTGCTGCCACTCTTGAGTATTTGCAGGCATTCTCGAAGTCACATCCGAGAACTTCATAAGCACTCGAAAACATTCATTTTGATTCGAGAAAGTGATTATCATCTCGAATACACAGGAGGAGTTTGATCAATTTTGTACTACTGACCATTTTGTGAAGGTTTTTCCTTTACTAAGATGGACACTTCCAGTATTTTGGCTGCTGCATTAGCTAACAAGAACAATGATCTCGATGCGATTATGTTGACTACTACACGAATTACCAGGTTCTCATCTGCTGCTGGATACCCAGAATGGAAGTATTGGTTTGAGAAGCATATTCGAACCAAGGAACCCAAGTTATGGAGAGTGATACCTTTTTTTTGAACGGAGGTGGGAATTGAACCCTGGTTTCCAGGGAAACTGTGCTCTAGTATTACCACCAGGGGTAAACTGGCAATTACTTATAAGGATCTAGAAGGGAACGAGATTGTGAAGGATCCAGTAAATTACACGAATGAGGATTTTGAGATAGTTGAAGAGGATGAACAAGCCCTCAGTTTTATTACTCAAGGGTTGACACCTGAAATATCTCAATGTTTTAGAGAGATCACTAATGCTAAGGAGTTATGGAATGCCCTAATCAATATGTATTAGGGTAATTTGTAGATGAAGGAAATTCCGAATCGAGATGCTCAATCAAAGGTTCAATACCTTCACTTATATGGTTGGTGAAAGTTTGGATGATCAGATTCAGAGGTTTGTGACTTTGATTACTGAAATGAGGACTGCGAAGATTGAACACTCAGTCGGAGTAATCAACAAGAAGTTGCTCAATGCCTTACCGAGGAATTGGGACATGAATGTGGGTATCGTAAAATCAACAAAGAATTTGGATAATTTGACTTTAACTGAGATGGTGTCGGTCATCAAGTCATACGAGATGAATGATCAGGAATGAGCCATGAACCACTCAAACAGCTACAATGCTGCAGGTATAAACACTTTGAATAGTGCATTCATTTCTCAACCGTCGTCTGCTTATCCAGTTCATAAGGTTGTGCTGCCTAGTTCATCTACTGGTGCTTCTCAAGGGTTAATTGGTAAAACTGCCAGTGGAAGTTCCTCAAGTTCATTAACATCTAGTCATGTAAAATCAGCAACATTCACTAAAGAAGCACTTGATAATATCGCACTGGTAGCAGGATTGTTGAAATGTTCATCAGCGTTGGGCTCAGGTGGTTTGATACATCTGTTTGCTGTTGTCGGATCTGAACTTGAACACATACATCCTGAGGATATGGAGGAAATGGACATAACATGGCACATTGCAAATGCTATTTTTCGTGCTAGGAACTTTGCCAAAACTACCGGTCGAAATCCATGGGGGGAATCTGATATCAGTAAGGTGAAGTTTAGCAAGGAAAAGCTAAGATGTTACAACTGTCACGAGCCGGGTCATTTTGCTCGTGAGTGTCCTAATCCAAAGAAAGTGGATGATAACGTTGAAAGGGCAATGGTGCCAGCTGGTGGAGTTGGTGGAGGAAATGAAACAGCTGGAAGCGAGAACAAAGTATTAGTGTCGCAGGAAATACCATTTTCATGGGATGATCAGATCAAAGCTCTTGACATTAAAGAGGATTCATCTGTTGCTTTACTTGCTGAGCTGGATGATGGATTGGAGCAGCTGGAGCATGCATTGATGGCTAATCTCCATGCTGATACCAATGTAAGTTCTTTTCTTTGTACACAAGCTTGTGTTGATAAAGTAACTAACTATAGAACTCATAACACCAATTTGTTACTTGACATGTCACGTCTAGATCAAGAAAATCTTAAGTTTAAAAAGGAAAACAAAACGATTAATTGAAAAAGTTGAAGCTCAAAAGCTAGATATCACACTGCTAAGTAGAGACTTAAGTAATGCTAACAACGTGATACAATCTTCAAAAGCCATTCTTGATAAAGCTAAATCTGAAACAGAGAGATACAAGAATAAATTTATAAATACTGTACTAAACTTTAAAAAATTTGATGTATCCTCTGTTGTTTTGGGAAACATGATTCTAAATCAAATGAAATGGCAAGAAAGTAAGGGCATGGGGTATGTCAACCATATTGATGATGGTGAGATAAAACCAACGGTTGGGGTAAATGCTAAGGGTGGGGAACCAAATAGGTTAACGAACAAGAGACTCCTTTGAAAGTCATTGGTGATAGATGCAATGTTTTCGTGAATAATCCTCCACCTCTAAACAACCATCTGGTTTACACACCCATGACTGAACAGGAAATTAAAAACTCTACCACCATGCGGTACGGTAAACAAGAAATTGAAAATGAAATGACTTCAAGTTCTGTTAAGTTAACTGAATCTAAAGTCCACCAAACATCTTCTAATCAATCTGATTCATGTGTAGATAGAGTGATAATAGAGGATTGGAGTGAAGAAGATGATGAGATTGCTGAACCACATATTTCTTATAACAATTAGCTTCAAAAACAATTTTTATTTAATTGCAAAACATCTAAAACATTGGATTTTGAAACATTTAGTAAATCAGTTCCCTTTATTCCTGCTAATTTGAACAATAATACCTGTGTGACCACTACTGATTGTTGGAATTCCAATTTATCAGATTGGGATATCATTAACATTTTAAATGATTCTTTATCTGCTTCTAGTGTTAGTTCTAGGAATAATGCTATGATAAATGCTAAAATTGATTCTAGTTCTGTGGTTGTGAAAAATGTTTCAGTTAACGTTGAAAAACCTAGGCCAGGTAAGTATGTTCCACCTAAGCCCAAGGTTGGAACATTTGAACCAACAAAAGTTCTGAAAACGAGCCCTAGCAAAAGGGAGACCCACAAATAGAAACATTGTAAAGTGTTCAGACCACAACAGTACCACAGTAAAAGACAAGTTACTCAAGTGAAATGTCAAACATGCTTTCATTGTGAACTCCTGGACACATTGGAACAAGTCTTCTTCAAAATAAAAATATACACCTTGTTCCAAACCGAAGCCCTCTGATGGTGACTGGCGAAAATCAAAGACCATGCCCAAACATTCGTATACAAATAAAAGAAAGCCGTTTAATCAGAAACACTCGAATAGCAACATGTGGTATCCTTTACAAACAAGGGTCAGAAATAAAACCAAATTTAAAACATCAACAACTGAGTGTGTCAAACCTGTCAAACTAACTGAAAAAATCAATGTGTCTGCTAAGAAACCCAGAAGTATCAAAGTCTGGGTACCAAAAACTAATTAGTCCCATGAAATGTGTAGGAACAACAATGGAGAAAGATCCTAAAATTATCGTATGTGGATCGTGGCTGTTCCAGGCACATGACAGGGGACATCTCCTAGCTACAAAACTTGGAGCACCATGATGGGGGGAGATGTAGTTTTTGCTAGAGGTAGAAGAGATCAAATCACTCAACGAGGAGCTGTTAGCAGCGAAGCATTGACGCTTGAAAATGTAAACTATGTTCCTGAACTGAAACACAGCTTACTGAGTGTTTCTCAAATATGCGATAAGGGTATTCCACGCATTTCACAAACAAAGAGTGCCTAATACTGAAGCATGGAATAATCATCCCAGAGGATTGGATCTTAGTCAAAGCAAAAAGGAAAAATAATGCATATTTTCTGGATATGACCCAACGGTCTTCTGATACGTCCGTCTGCTTAATGTCAAAGGTTTCTTAACAGAATACAATGTTGTGGCATCGTCATCTGGGACATGCAAATCTGAACAATTTGAACAGATTGCAAAAGGCAATATTGTGAGAAATCTGCCTGTTAAAGATTTCATGACAGTTGAAAAATGTATTGCTTGTGCCAAAGGGAAACATCATCGCAAAGCTCACAAGTCAAAGATCTACAATTCAATTGATAAAGTCTTGCAACTTCTGCACATGGATCTGTTTGGTCCAGTGAATGTGCTAATTATTAATCGAGCATCTTACTACATAGTTATTACTGATGATTACTCCCGCTTCACCTGGGCTTTCTTCTTAAAGATCAAAAGTGAAAATGCACAATTGATCAAAGAATTTGTTACATTCATGGAGAATCAGACAAACGAAAGGGTCAAAGGAATCAGATGTGACAACGGGACTGAATTCAAGAATGTTGAACCGAATTTATTTTATGCAGATAAAGGGATACCTAGACAATACAGTGCAGCTCGAACACCACAACATAATGGAGTAGCTGAAAGAAGGAATCGAACACTGATTGAAGCTGCACGAACTATGCTGATTGATTCAAATCTGCCTATATTCTTCTGGGCTGAAGTAGTCAACACAGCATGTTACGTTCAAAATCGAGCCTTAATTATCAAACGTCATATGAAGACTCCTTATGAGATTGTTTACAATCATAAACCATTTGTCGAGCACTTCAAAATCTTTGGATGTCCCTGTACATTCCTTCACTTGGACGTAATCCCAAAGTTCAGTGCTCGCGCGGATGAATTCTATTTTGTAGGATATGTTGGTAAAGCAGCTTACATAGTTTACAATAAACTTACTAAACAAATTATAGAATCTTATGACGTTTGCTGGCTCGAAGAGAACGTAACAGATGCTCGAGTCGGTCCAGATTGGATTTTTTATTATGCCACCTTGTTCAAATCTTTTAACATTTCATATGATGTTCCTACTAATGATTTAAACTTGTCAGGGACCAGTGCCACTGCTGATGATGAAGAATTTGTGAGAAAGGCTTCTTGGACCAGTGATCCACCTATACAACAACCTGATGAGGACCCTCTTCAAGCTCTCCTGCTCTTGATACTCCAGACAAGTCTTCCACAGATGTTGTTTTAGAACACCATGAAGATACAATACTCAATGATGAAGCTGCTGATGATCACATTGAAATTGGTGACACTGATGGTCAAATTGATCCAGTTGCAAATGAAACTAATATGACCGATGCAATTGTAGTTCCTGATATTGTTATCCCTGCATATATTCAAAGAAATCATCTTGTCGAGAACATAATTGGACCATTAGAAGCAGGAGTTCAGACTCGTAGCACGACTGGTGGTATAAATGCCTGCTTATACTCATGTTTCATTTCTCAAATGGAACCCAAAAACATCCACATGGCACTTGAAGAATCAAGATGGATTACAGCCTTGCAAGAAGAGCTAAGTCAGTTTGAACGATTGAGGGTTTGGGAAGTTCCCTTACTAGAAGGAAAGAAAGCTATGGGCACTTGGTGGGTTTTTCGCAACAAACAAGACGACAGTGGTGTCATTGTTAGGAACAAAGCACGTCTTGTTATTCAAGGGTTCGCTCAGATAGAAGGTCTTGATTATGATGAAGTTTATGCACCAGTCACTCGTCTGGAAGCCATTCGTCTATTTCTTGCATATGCTTCATACAGGGGATTTATAGTGTATCAAATGGACGTTAAGACCGCATTTCTGTATGGCAAGGTGCAAGAGGAGATTTATATGCGTCAACCACTTGGTTTTGTCGATTCTGACAAACCTGAACATGTCTACAAACTAGATAAGGCATTGTATGGTCTTCATCAAGCTCCTAGGGCTTGGTATACCACGTTGACAGCACATTTGCTAGAACATGGTTACACACGTGGCATAATTGATCAGACATTATTTTTAAAACGTGTAGATGAAGATCTAATCTTGGTTCAAATCTATGTCGATGATATCATTTTTTGTTCAACAAGTAAGAAGTTGTGTAAGGAGTTTGAATGTGTAATGAAGGAGAAGTTTGAAATGAGTTCGTTGGGTGAAATGACTGCTTTCTTAGGTCTACATGTTCGTCAAAACTCTGAAGGTATCTTGATTCATCAAAGCAAATATGTTACTGATATTCTAGTAAAATTCGTGATGCAAGACTGTCATTCTGATGTCACTCCCATGAAGGAACGACCACTATTACTTCTAATGAACATGGGTCAAAAGTTGATCAAACTCATGATCGTTCAATGATTGGTTCATTGATGTATCTCACAGCAAGTAGACCAGATATCATGTTTGTTGTATGTCAATGTTCTCGCTATCAGCAAAGCCCAAACTGTCACACTTGATAGCAGTCAAACATATCTTCAGCTATCCCAAGGGGAAGGCTCGTTTTTGGCTTATGGTATCCTCGGAACTCTGAATTCGATCTTTATGCATTCAGCAACGGCTATTATAGAGGTTGTGAAATTGATCGCAAATCAACTTCTGTTGGCTGCTAGTTTCTAGGAGAAAGGTTGGTCTCCTGGCAGTGTAAGAAGCAACAAACCATTTCCATCTCTACGGCAGAAGCTTGTTAGTCCCGTATCCGTTTCTAACAGCGTGATTGTTATACTCAGGATATTCAGTGGCTCATCTAAGGATAAGCGATGGCTCATTGAAGGATCCTGGATCCTTATATCTA
>WOUH02057304.1:0-10875 GCA_009936405.2 Stevia rebaudiana
TAATGCTGCTCTTTACCTTTAGTGCGTTGACGTTTGACTTTGGCTGATCTGTCATTCTCCCCATCACTATCATCAATGGAACATTCCAGAATAGTATTTGTAACCGTTTTCCGGTACAACACTTTGCGTTTCAACCTGATTCTCAGAGAATGAGTTGACAATACATCATAGAAATCTTCATCAGCAGGATTCTTCATCTTCGCATCAATTGCTTTCTCAGGATCATCATTCACACCAAAATTCAGATTTTGAATTGAAAATTTTTGGACCGTATCATCAAAATTTGAACTGAATTGCTCACTATAATACCGGTAACGTTGAAATTCATCATAAGAAACACTTTTAAACGATATCTGGTAATCTCGAATACGAACTCGTAAAGTTTCATTAAATTCATCATCTAAAACTTGACAATTAACCTGATTAGGATGATTAGAATACGCTGAATAGTTCATCTTACCTTCATCTTCATCGTAAGCATCATCATCATATAGAGGATTCTCCAATTTACGATCCAGATCTCCATCAACCTTCTGTTCACCAGTTTTCACATCATTCAGGTTAGTCGCACCAAATTTGATTGGATTCATATCAAGATGTCTCAATTCTGCTATCATTTCATCTTTGTTCATCATCCGGATCTTCGAATCCAGTGAATCATTCACCAGATTCAATTGTGAGCTCGATCCGCCATGGAAGCTAGCATTCGACTGGGTTTTACAATCAATCAGATTCGATTGATCAACAGTCAGATCAGAATCCTTTGCTTCATTATAGATCATTGATTTCGATTGGATTTTACGATCAGTCAGATTTGGCTGATCAACAATCGAATCACAAACCTCCAGATTCTCATACATCATCAAACTCGATTGGATTTTATGATCAAACATGATTGATTGATCAACAATCGAGGATTTGATAGGTGTTTCAGAGTTTGAATTCATATAGATCTGATCAGTAAACACCGGTACTTCACAATTTAATGTGCATACCTCTTTCACATCTGAATTCATGGCGTCAGAAGCATACACAATCGATTGATGTGTATGACTGCCATGCAAGCTTGCATCTGATGCATGCAAGCTATTCTTCTTCATTTCCGATCCAATTGCATCACGATCTATGGCTTCAGAAGCATAATCAACAGATTGTTGATCATGACCGCCATGGAAGCTTGACTTCAAAGCTTTCGAATCTGATTTTTGATAATCAGATCCAGTAGTCTTCAATTCCTTCTTCCTCATCTGATGATCATCAGATTCCTTTGCATGATTCAGTATACAATCAACTTCTTCATCACGAATCACTTTTCCACCAGATCTTCGTGGATTCGGACGTAAAAACATCCGATCTGGTGGATCCGGCGGACGATCAAACGAACTGTTCCATTTGCTCAAACGATCCATAGATCCAGTCATGATCTATGGATTAGAGGTGTTAGATTCGTAGATTCACAAATCAAACACGAAGAAAAACGCGCCAAAAAACGCAAAAACCGTTGAGAAAACCGTTAGATCCGAGAGAGAGAATTCTTAGAGAGAGAAAGTAGAGAGAGAAAAATTTTGACCAAATGAAATTCCTTCCCAAAATCGCCTCTTTATGTTTTCCTACCATGGCTAAACCGAACCAAAAATAAAGCAAATCGAACCACCATTGCTGTATACGAAGCTGTTTGAGGTTCTTACGGGGCAGAAAATTATTGAAATTAAACGATTTAACGAGGATGGTGGTGGACGACGGTGGTGGTATGGTGGGCTGAAAGTCGACGGTTGTGGCGACCTGAATCTAGGGTTTGTAGTGGTCACTGATGGTGGCGAGGGACCACTCAGCCCTCAACCGTGGTGGTGGCGGCGTTGTGGTTTAGGGTTAGAAACGCTCGCGGTTATGTTGGTGGTGGAAGATGATGATGTTGTCGGTGTTCGTAGGAGGTTGCAGGTGGCTGGTGGAGTGGTGGTCAGTAGTCGGGTTGAGGCTGAAGATGAAAAGGAGGTGCTTGTTGACCTGCTGTGTTGTGGGATGGCTGGTGTGAATAAACAGAAACAGTCCTTCTTTATAATAGATTACCCAAACAGTCCCTCTTTTATTTCTGTAAATTACATAGTTAGTCCTTGAAGGTGAAAAGACTCTAATACCCTTTAATTTAACCGAAAAAACTAGCCGATGTTAGTGAGTTGGAGCTGATGGGGACAAAATGCATAGGTCAAGGAGCAAAATGACAATTTTTAAATTAATGGATGAAAATAGTTACATTGAACAAACCACAGGGAGCAAAAACGAAGTTTACTCTAAAATAAAATTTCGAAACAAACATCTTGTAACAATGTGTAAAATCCGTAGGCATTATTTGTACTATATTTTGTTTTACAAAGTGGTGACTTCGAGTCGTTCCAAACACATGTCTTGAGGTTAACTTGCAATTTTTTTTTCCATCTTTTTCTTTTACAATAAGAATCATTAATAGGAAGAAGTTGTTACTAGAAAACTCATGAGACACACCACTAGGCTAAAGTAAATTACGTCTACATTACAACTTGTCACGACATGTGGCCTTCAACATGTTATGAAACCAATGAAGCTAGGGGTGTTTAAAGGAGATTTAAAAAAATTAGAATCAGATAATTATGGAGTAGATAATTAAGGAATTGGATAGTTGTAGTAGTCTTCATCTTTATCATCATAACATTTAATTTTATTATTATCATTACATAATCACAGGTACATTCACATAATCACTTTGATAACTCATATGATCACATTCAGATTCCACCCAATTAGTCTATAATGCAATTTGTTTAAAGTGAAAGCAACTCATGATCAATATCACGATTATGCATAAACACTATGAGCATAAGATAACAAAACGCTTATAAAAAGGGGGGAACTTTATAGACAGAACTTCAATTCATTCGTAAGAAAACTCAAATATTAAACATTATTTCCATGAATGCAAAACTCAATTGGGAACTTTATCAATTATCAGTTTACTTAACCCTCTCTACAATAACAAAAATCAGCTTGATTGAAGAAACACACATCCCCGAATTTAATAACTAATTTTCAGATTCGTGCAATAAGATTTGAAGAAAGAAAACTCACGCAGTTGGAAGATTGAAAGTAACGAGGAACAAATACGAAACGAGGAACAAATACGAACAAATCTTAGTCAACCATTTGCTTATTGTAAAAAAGAATGAAAATGGTATTCATGTAAAAACCTATTTGTTGAATTTTTTGAATTTTTCCCCCACTTTCTTTAAACACAAATAACTTTTCCATACTACATTATTTTTTTTTAAAATTTTACCATAAAAACAAGCGTTTTTTCCTCTTTAATTTGAGTACCATTGTGATATACTTTTTTTAAACTTAAAAAACATCTAGTACGGTAATATAGTACAAAAGAATCTAATACAAAAGAATCTAGTACAAAAAATCTAATACAAAAAACTATATATACATGTACTGTATTTGCAAAAAACAAATAGATGTACATTACTGTATTATCAAATAACAAGATATGCATGTACTGTATTGTCAAAACAACTAGATCTACACATGTATTGTATTTTCAAAACAATAGATATATATGTACTGTATTATCAAAACAACTAAATGTACATATACTGTATTCTCAAAACATTGAAACAACCAAATGTAAATATACTGTATTATCAAAACAACTAGATATACATGTACTGTATTCTCAAAACAACTAGATTTACATGTATTATATTATATATTTTTTCCTTTGACGTCTTAAAAAAAAAAAAAAAAAAAAAAAAAAAAAAAAAAAAAAAAAAAAAAAAAAATTAGTTTAATTTTTTATAATAAAATTTTTTTTAAGTTTAAAAAAAGTATATCACTATAGTACTCAAATTAAAGAGAAAAAAATGTTTGTTTTTATGGTGAAATTTTTATAAAAAAAATAATGTCGTATGAAAAAATTATGATTGTTTAAAAGAATCTGATGGAAATAAAAAAGTCAAATAAGTGAGTTTCCACCATTACCATTTTCCTTCTTTTTTCGTTTGCATTTGAATTCTCTTCAATCTTAACCATTAATTAAGCAAATGAAATGCCGAGATTTACCATTTTCCTTCTTTTTTCGCTTACATTTGAATTCCCTTCAATCTTAGCGTTGATTAATCAAATGAAATGCCGAGATTTGTTCTTATTGTTTTTAAGTAAAATAATGTTTTTAGCGGATACAATCTCTGAAAGTAACAGTGTCGAAGATTGAATTTTTATACTCTCCACGATGTTAAGGGTTGTCATGACCATAGATAGCACTTCAACTTTTCACTTGTGCTTAGCAGGTATACATTTACCCCCAACACAATTTTCCCGTATATAACTTCTTTATTTTCATATCACCTTTTTTTATCTACTTAATGTCTTATTTTTTATTAAAAAATATATATAATAAATAATAAAAAGGTAAATAATTAAATAGAAATAAAATATAAATAGTTAAATAATACTAAAAATAAATAACTAAATCCCATTACATTAAAAATAAAATCACACAACCTAAACTAAATATAAAATCACTTGAATAAATGTAACATAATTTAACGAACGACAAATTAAAACTAGTTGCATCGGATCATTCCGTATATGTCTGGTTTTCCATCATATACCAAAGATGTTTCATCAAATCGTTGTCTAGTGTCTCTTGAGCCTCTTGACTACGTAAGCTTTTAAGCCTCTATAAATGTGTTTGAAATTGTGATGGTGCTCCACTAGTATTTGACAGTTCAGGTTCGTAATCATCATGCGACCAATTAGTTAAGGCACGACCTTCGTCCTCTACAATCATATTGTGTACTATGATACATCCATGCATTACATAACCTAATACCGGTAATCTGGTATGGAAGAAGATCTTGTTGAACCTTGTATTATTCTCCACCAAGATTGGAGGACACCGAACGCTCTTTCCATATCCTTTCTACAAAACTCGAGCCGTTTTCTAAAGTACCGCATTTTAATATTATTAATAGGTGGATAAACGAAACTCTTTACCATTGTCATTCGTTGTTTGAACATGTCACTGCAAAGACTGCATACCAAATCCAGAGGTCATATGTGATGCACCTGCCTCTAGGGCAATGGTTGGATGTCCATGATCACCACAATTTTATTGGCCCTTTTATGTAGTTGGACAGTTCCTCCATGCCTAATGCATACAATCAATGCTTACAAGTATTCCAATAAAACGATGCACAATTGAATGTTTTGCTAACAACCGATGAATGTGATTTTGGGCTGACCTTCTGAGATATTGTGTTGCATAAACTTCAACAAGACACCTAAACAACTTATGCATACATTTGAGGGAAATACTTTCACCAGTGCATATGTATTAATCACATTGGTTAGTAGAATGCCATATGCTAGTTGAGGAATGGCACATGTGCATTTTTGTCTTGCTGAAAGACCCTTTCAACCCGTGTGTACAATATTTAAAATGTTCACATTTACCTTATTGAAAGATTTTCAACAATGCGATTAAAAAGACGTATGATCATCATGAATCGTCTTCTAAAGAAACTTTCCTCGTATACCTGCTGTGGAGCAAAGTAATCATTCCACAAACGTAGGTCTCCATCCTTCCGAACTCTATTTATTTCTTTACGTATCTTCTTTCGTGTAGACGAACTTGACGACTCTTTTTCAAAGTCAAGCTCAAAGAACTTCATCGCAAGTTCTTCCACATTGTCTGAGATCAACGCTTGAAACTGTTATGTCAACATGATCGGAATACTTAATAGCAATTGCTCATTGCCAAATCTCATCTTGAATTGTATGAAAGGATGAAATGTGAGAATAGAATGGATGAAATGCGTGAAGAGATTGATGTGTGTGAAAATGAATGAGATATGTAGTGGTATTTATAGGTAACATTAAAAACTAGCCGTTAAAAAAAATCAAAAAGAATAAGACCTTTTTATTTAAATACTTTTTTTAAAGATTTTTTTTGTAATTAAAATTTGATTTTTAATTTAAGTTTAAAACATAGCCCTGGATGAAGGAGGGCCCATTAAGAGAGGGGAGGGTGACACACGTAGTCAAGGATAGGGACAAGCAAGGCTGCCCGACCACAACCTTGCACACCAGGGAGTACAACCTTTACTGGGGCGACAAGAAGAGGAAGGATGTTGGCGTTGTAATAAATCTTAGGCGGGAATTTGGTAATCCTTGACCACGGACCGACTCAGTTTGTAACATGGGCGTAGCTATTTGGATATTTGGAGAAAACGGGTCGGGTTTCCTTATGGAATCATGGTTGCAACACTTTTTGCATGGGCTCAAAATGTAGAACATTATTAATATATAAGTTTAACCATCAGAAGGTCACAAGGATACTACTGGTAAAGGACTTAGTCTGCGTTTGATTCAAATAATCCACTGGAATTGGAATTGGAATCCTTTGAAAATCATGTTTGGTTTTCACACAAAGGAATTGGAATTGGAATACTTTCACCCATTCATAGGAATCTAACTTTCCATCACACCCCTCATGGAATTTATAAACATTCCGATGGAATTTTGTCTAGATTACCAAAAAACCTTTGTGTTCCCAAGTTCACTTAAGGAGAGAAAAGAAAGGAACTGGAAAGAAAGAGAAAATTATGTGTGTTACCGGTTTCATTTAACGAAGGAAGGAAAATAAAATATGTTGTGATCCCGAGTTTCACTTAAGGAGGGAAAGGAAAGGAAAGCAAAGGAAAATCAGGCAAAATTTTATAAGTTTCTTTTCCTTCCGATTTGGAAGGAATTGGAAGGAAAGCTTTCCATTCTTTTTCTTTCTTTTCTTTCCATTTCCTTTCCACCCCTTTATTTCCATTTCTTTTCTTTTCTCTCCTTAAGTGAACTCGGGAACACAAACCTAATCGCTTCCCCCATCGTACTCGACTCTTCGCTCAGATTCATCCTCATTCGAGTCTTCGTCGAAACCCTCCATCGTCTTTGCTCAGAGCCTCTGATCAGATCCTTCATCATCTTCGTCGAAACCCTCATCGTCTTCGTCGATACCCTCATCGTCTCCATAGCTCCATACAGTGGTTCGAATCCATCTTTATTCATCTGAAGTTAGTTGCAAAATCGCTTCAAAGGTAATACTTTTTTTGTGATTATTCGATGTGTTGCTATTTGTCTATTCAGAAGTACAAATCGATTGTTGCTATTTGTGATTAATCCATCTTTACATTATACAATTATATCTTGGGTCTTACCATTTGTCTCTGCATAAGTACTAATATGAAATTGGTCCAATCTGTATACAATTATCTAAAGTAATAGTTAATATGAACTACTTCATCATTATATATATTACATACATGAACAAAAAGCTATTTTCCTAACCTTACCGATCTTATTTTTTCATTCTGCATATATGTTTATTCATCATTATATATATTACATACATGAACAAAAACTAGTTTCATTCTGCATATATGTTTATTCATGTAGGAAATGGCTCGGCTTAGTTAACGACCCAAAAACGTAAGCAAAGGATTGAAACATTGAATTTGACATGGTGGGATCAAGTCTTTACAATTGTTGCATGGTTATTAATTTCACTCTACATGTTGGAATCCAAATTCAAAAAGAATATAGGTACATGTTATGGAACGTTGTTTTGGTATTTTGAAGGCAAGGTGGGAATTTGGAGGGATTCCTCATACTATCCTATTGACTTCAAAAACAAGATCATAATGGCATGTTGTCTTCTTCATAATTTTATAAGACAAGAAATGCCATTTGATCCATTTAAGATAGAAGATTTAGTGGATGAGGAGACAAGCAAAAATGAAGATGTTGATGAAGATAATATAACTTCTATTGGGACTTCAAATGAATGGACCGCATTTAGAAATAATCTTGCACAAAGCATGTTTGAGTCTTGGAATGTAACCAATCAATGAGAACAAGTTATGTTGATTTGTGTCGTTGTATGTTAACTTTTATTAAGACTTTAAATGTGATAATATGTTGATTTTATAAATTCTTACGAGTATTTATTCTTATATTTAAGGTTATAATCATATACAACAAAACTTACAAATAATACAATAATGGGTAATTATGTCATTTGTTACAATTTTATATTCCAATTCTTTTGACAGTTTTGAAAACCAAACAGGATTATATCAAAGGATTTCACTGCATTATGTGAACCAAACACATGATAGGAACTAATTCCAATTCCTTCGTATTCCAATTCCTTTGACAGATTCCAATTCCATCAAAATCATTTTGCCAACCAAACGGCCCCTTAGGTTCTTTGATAGAAAGTTTGATTTAAATCTCATTATACACATTTTGAGTGGCTAGCTTCTAGGTGATCATCATAGTGGTAAGATTTGAAGAAACCTATAAAGAATTGCGTGTGGAGCAAAGCAAAAGTGAACCCTACGTCAACCAGTTTTATCGTGAGTTTGAGCTTTGAAAGGGGTCGTTACCTCCATGTTGTGTGTCTTGAGGTGGACCTTTTTTAGGGCCACCTAAGCATTGTGGTCAGGTTTTCTAATGATATATAAGGTAATTTGTCAGCCTTTTTAAGACCAATCTGTATAACTTATTTACAACTACATTTAAACGTACTATATCGTTTGACTTGTTTAAATACATTGGTTCATGATTTTTAAGTCCAGTTTGAGGTTCATTTCTTACGATACGTACCTTAACCACGTCTTTCATTAGAGAAAACATGTCACATGCACGTATGTTCGTGCTTTATTTTCTTTTTAGTTGATTTTTTTGTTGGTAAAGGGTTATAATGGGTTCTTATTTCATTCCATTGTGCCATGTTATTCCTTATGTTCTTTTGGTTTGAAGCTCTTAAAAGGTCCTTTGCATGTTACGAATACTAAGGAGAAAATTAATTCAAATGTCTTAGTTTCTCGATATTTTTTTAATGGGCTTTTTTTCCTTAGAGTTTATTGGAAATAAAACTAGATTTGTAATTTGAAATTATATGATTCGTTCAAAAATAGAATTGTATTTGTTTTAAATTGGAATATAATAAATTCATTAGCAAATTGCGGTGGCAGACGATGGTGGGTGGCGACGGCAGGTAGCACTAGGGGCGGCAACAAGTGGGGGTGACGACTGTGACATCGGTCAAAAATCCTAATTCAGTTTTTCCTAAATTCTTAATCTTATTCAAATTTTCTTGAAATTATCTATTAAAAGAATCAAATAACATTTTATATCAATAATCTTTTTTTATAAACAAATATATAAACTAAAAATTATTATAAAACCCTAAGTTTTATAAAAACATATAAACAAACTAAAAACCATAAGTATTTTATAAATACATTTTTATCTAGGTTTTATATATATATATATATAACTTATTTATAAACTTATTAATGGGTTATTTAAACAAAATTTACAAAATAAAAGCTTTGGTGTCTAAATTATAAAAAGAGAAACTTAAAATCCATTTTTGGTGTCTAAAATCAAATTAACAGAACTTCGGGGTTAGTAAGACAAAATAATCAACACAAAAAAAGGAGGACCTTTTCTGCCATTTCCGAAACCTTTAAAAGAACTCGTCGGTTTACTCGTTTTTTCGGCCATGTGCTCTGATACCAATCTGTTACACCCTGACCGATGGCGGAATCATCGGGATGCACGAAAAAAGACATTCAAAGAATTTGCATTATGAAAATTGTACTAAAGAAACAGAAATAATTCCAAAAGTGCAAGAAACTAAATTGATTGATTAAATTCTATCTAAGTCCATGGTCCATAGCTAAGCATATCAACTAATCATCACCTGAAACATGTGAAAATGAGGAGTTAGCTACTAAGCTAAGTGAGTAAACAAAGTAATAAGATAAAATAAAGTGAAATCCGAGATACATCAAAATAGTGCATGTATTATTACATATAAGCACGTTCATAAAAATACTACCTGTCATTGACACCCCGATATTAAAAGATATTAAACAGATATTCAACCAACTATGATTTCATTCACTACTCTGGCTCCGAAAAGGTGAGTAAACTCACTAATTATTAACTTATTAACTATATAACTTATTAATTATTAATTACTTTATGAGATCATCAATTTTGTGTACTTTTATGCATGCAACATGAATGTGTTATTATGTGTTAGTATGTAGTAGTTGTAGTATTTTTAAGTACACCGGTTGTTATGTTAGCGCTAATGGTTTTTTGTTGACAAACCCACTTTGGTGATCTAATCCTAGGGATACGAATTCGGCCCTACTACTTTTGTCCCTTATTTCTGACTGTTGCTAGTATATTACATGATAACATTTATACGAGTTGGTTAATATCCCTAATTACAATTTTATTATGCTATATGAGGTGGTTCCTCATTACTGGTTGAATATCTGCTTAATATCATTTAATATCGGGGTGTAACAACTAACAACAACAGGTGACGGGAGGCGGCGGAAATAGGCGGCCAAGAGTGGCGACAGCTACCAACAGGCAGTGGCAACATGTAACAACGGGCGGTGGCAAGAGGTGGCAACGAAGTTGTTGAATTAAATTAAGGACTAAAGAAGCAAAACTTTGATAAAGATGAACAACTGCTCTCTCAAAGTACTGAATAATTCTCTTAACTATTGATGGACTAGTAAAGAACTGAAATGCAACAACTAAAGAATCAACAATTGTTGAATCCAAGATCTGAAGATCAAAGACCAAAGACTGAAAATGCATATTATATTGAACAGTTGATGTCAGCTGAACCTGTTTTATTAAGTCAGTTGTTTATGTTTTATCAGTCTGATCGTTCCAAACAGTTAGAATGAATCTAATCAACTAAACAAGACGGGAAAAACCTCCACAATCAATCAATGGCGGAAACAAAGATTGATT
>WOUH02057325.1:0-10875 GCA_009936405.2 Stevia rebaudiana
GGCTGTCTACATCTACCCTCCTCAGACCCTACTTTTAAGTGGGATATACTGAGTACGATGATGATGATGATGATTTACTGAAGAAAAAAAAAGAATTACCATACACATTAGTAATTAAAAGGATGTACATATTTACGTATGTCTATATTTTTTTTTTTTTGCAATAGAAGCAGGACTATAAAATTTAGAAGAAACTAAGGTGGTATAAATTATAATATGGGTTAATTCATGAAGTTCGAGAATGTGTACGTTATTGTGACGATAGTTGTAACATTTCTTGGTGGTAGTTGTTTTAGCTAGCTGGAACTTATAACTTCAAACATATTCGTTTTTGTAGATAACATGACTTTCACTATATATGTTTATAATAACCAATAATTTGTTGAATCGCTTGAAAGTTATTGATGAAGTCAGAGTTTGTAAATTCGATTGTGATTGAGAGAGTATGTGTATGATCGAATACAGAGAAAACAAATAGGATCTAATAATGATCTTGATAATCAAAATGTACGAATTACAGACATATATAAAAATCAATTACGCGGCAGTTTCTTGTCAAGATTACCCGTCAACAACCGTTAATTTCGGTTATGTGGCATAACTACGGAAATGCCCTTTTTGATTTATTAACGTAATTACACTTACCCTAATTACATAGTCATCCGAAATATTCAAAATACAAATAATAAGATACAAACTAAATATATAAAAATATAATCTAACTTAATTTGCTAATATCTTCCCCTAAGTTAGATGATTTCAGCTTGTTTGCGCTTGACAGATATGTTTGCTTCTGCCACTGCATCCTTTGCTTTACTAAAGTCAAAGCTTCTTTTCTTCGTTGACCTTTTTGCAGCATTCCAATCTCCCCTAAGTATAGGGCATAATCGTCGATGTGTTTTGAACCGCAAGCATTAAAGGCTTTCCCTTTTGATTCCGTTGCATTAATTTCTTTAGCAATTTGGTTGTGTTCTTCTCTTGACCTTTTCGCAATTCGATTTACTTCAAAATTCCATTCAAGTACGTCCAGATACATGATATACAACACTCTTATGCTATCAACTTCATTGAAATCTAAACCAATATCTTTGGTTATTATTGTCCAAAGACTATAGGTTGTGACCCGTTTGTGTCCACCTTCTCTTTTAACCATCATGTATAGATCAAACAATTCTACGGTCTTTTGATGTTTAGTGATAGGAGGAATTGGTCTATTTGTTATTCCCGAATAGAAATGCATGTAAGAACCATTGTATCATTTCATAATTTTTTCTTTCAAGTTATTTCTGTGAGACCATGGAATTTCCAATTCTTGAATGAAGTTCATGAAAGTCATGCAATTCTGTATGAAATCTTCGATTTGTGTGTATTCAATATTGTTGGAATCACTTAATGACAACTACAGGGTTCCCTCGCCTTTGCGGTGGGATCCCGAAATACCAAAACATACACAATCCTGGATTTTAAAAAACGTGTACAAAATCACCTTGTAATGGATATCATTTTGCCTAAAACCTTAAAGTGTAGTTTGTCATAAACTTAACGTTCTCTATACCAAGGTAAGGAATATAAACTTAAATACACAAAAGCAAAGATAAACCTCACCCTCAAAGATCGAACCCATGTCTCAATCAACCGGGATATAAAAAAAAATACATACAAACAAAACATAAATTTGAAAAAGAAACAAAGTTTAAAAACGTAAACCAAAACCCCAAGCTAAAGAACTTATAAATAGACAATAAAAATAGTCTTAGATTAACAAAAGCGAACAAACCTCCACCGCAAGAATCAAAAAGTTGAGGTTGCGGGTTCGAGCCGGCCTCATACCTGATCGATTGTTTTCTAAACTTGTTGTGTGTATAATAACTGTCGCATATAATGAGGTTTGTTACGTATTGAATTAAAAAAATGGATCATTGGTTAAAAAAAAAATGGTGCTAACAAAATTTGAGTACCTATAAGTTTTAGACTAAAACAAACCCAAAAGTATACAACCACGGAATTTAAATGCCTACCACCTATGGAATTTAAATTCCTAAAACTATACGAACATAAATATGTAGTCGAATTTATTTAGAGGGCATTAAAATTGGATTAAAAACCCATAAACATTGATTGAACATCGTAACTTGAGCAACTCTACATTTTCTTGTCTACCAGTACCACCAGTCCACCACCACTACCACCGCATACTGTCACCCACACACCACCACACGCCACCGCCACCATCGATCCATTGCTCTCCACACTACCCTCCCTTCCGATATTGCCTCCAGTGCCACCATCGCAACCCCCACACCACTCCAAACAGATCTGAAACCCATTTTCCCTCTCTCTTTACCCATCGCTCTGTTTCTCTCTCTCCCTCTACTCTCTGATGGCGGTTTACTTAGATGACATTTTTGCCCTTCTAATCTGACCATAAAGCCTTTTTTTTTAATTGATCCATACTTTAACACATTTTATCAAGATCAGGACTGTAAAATACGCTTGATATATCAAATGTGTATTCATCTCTATCTAATTTTACAAGTCCAATTCCTCTTATGAAAAGAGTTTTACTAATATTAGAACCGACCCCTGTTCCGATACCGAATGAATTCTTAAATTTTGCAAATTGTTTCAGATTTCCTGTAATTTGGTATTTGAATTTTGTATTAACATACCATATGTCATTCCATCTACCATGATGAGTGCCGATCACGGTGTACTCCTCATCATATTCATCTATGTGGTCATCTGTTCCGACGTCAATTGCTTGCTTGAGCAGTGTTTCCGTCTCCCTACTTTCTTTCCATCCACATATTACGATTACATGCGCTTTTTCTTGGCAATAATAGGAGGTTTTCGATTCATTTGATTTGGGATTTCTTCGTGTTCTGTTTCCGCGCGGTTCTTCCATGGGATTTGCCCCAACATTAATCGATTTTCTGATTAATGAGTCTGTGTTTTCTCGTTCTCTTAATCTGCAATCCGCCATTATGTGTCTTTTTTCGCGACAATAATAACAAGTCTTTGAGTCTTCATTGTTATGTTTTTGTTGATTTCTTCTTCCGATCTTCTAGTTCTTCCATAGTCGTTTGTTCTTCGTTGTGTTTCTTCAGTGTTGTTCGTCGATGGTTCCGATTTCAATTGCCTGGTGCTCTGATACCAGATGATGGAAATCAAAGTTTGTAAATTCGTGATTGAGAGACTATGTGTGTGATCGAATACAGAGAAAACAAATAGGATCTAATAATGATCTTGATAATCAAAATGTACAAATTACATACATATATACAAATCGATTAGGCGACAGTTTCTTGTCAAGATTACTCGCCAAAAACCGATAATTTCGGTTATGAGGCATAAAGAGGGAAATGCCCTTTTCGATTTATTATATAACCTAATTACACTTATCCTAAGAACATAATCATATGAAATATTCAAAATACAAATAATAAGATACAAACTAAATATATAAAAAATATAATTTAACTTAATTTGCTAATAGTTATAATTCCTCCGGTTACGCATTTGGGGAATATTCTAGGTTTCACAATCAAATAAATATAAAATAGTAGACAAATGAAGTTGTTAATTTATTAGATGTTATCTAGCTACGTGGTTTATGTTCTCTAACTACGTGGTTTATGAATATACTTAAAGTTAGGATATCAATTTTATGACATGTTATATTAGTATGTTACACCACAAAAATAGTTATACATACCACCTCCAACCTGTCGCCTTTGATCCGATTCCAATCTGTACTTCCATCGATTCCCAGATCGCTCTGATACCAAGTCAAACGGAATTGATATCAATAGAACCGTAAACATGAATCACTCTCATAATTTTATTATAACTAAGGACAATACAAACTCAAAAAACCTCCGTAACAAGTTCTACAAGACCACATAACTCAGTTTTGTTTATATAAGTTATTATCTTCCTTAACACGTTACATAATTAGACAATGAATCTAATTCTTAAACTATGCACTTAAAATAATATGATAAACCATAGCTACCATCGTCATAAACTTTAAACTCCTTTCTTGGACTTTAGGAGACATGCCACCATCCCTTGAGGCCGGCCCATGGGCTCGTGCCGACGTGAATTAGCCAATAATATTTGTTGCTATTCCTTTCAAAGTTGCATTTGATGTAAGATAGTGATTAAACATGCAGAAGTTAAATTAATACAAATGTTGAAATTAAATTACTGAAAGTCTTATCAGTCTCTGAGAACTTGTAATACTGTTAAACCAAACCACTTAGGTAATAACTAAAATTTTATTCCTTAGAGGATTTTTAGATTTTATTTGTAATGCAGATGATCGCTTAGTGGACGTTTGAATCAGTCGTGCTTTGTTCTGTCACGACAAGATATGAGGCCATAAGGGTTGTGAAGAGAGTTTTAATAACTTTAATTTTAGGGCGGAAAACTTCATTACAAGTTAATAATTAAAGTAATTAACAGCTTAATTAATTAAGTGTTTTGTAATATTTATTGTGTCTTTACTTTAATCCATTTATTAAGATTATAATTATTTTCATTTTTTATTTATTTTAATTTGTTACAAAAGTGACATTTTTTTTTAACAGCATAGGATTTCACCTGTTAGCCACCGGTAACAAGACGATGTAGCCAAGGTCGATTCCTCGACATCCGTGAGACCGTAGCCCCCAGATAAGTGGGAACCGGATGGAATCAGTAAACTCTCTTCCCTCCTCATATTTGAACCGCTGACCTCTATCTGAGGTGCAGTTTCTCCTCGTCATTGGAAATTACCCCGAGCAATTGCTCTGAGCAAGATTTGAACTTGAGATCTCTCAAAGGGAGAGCCGAAGTCCGCACCTCATTTTAATCATTTAAGCTAGAAATCATTGGTGAAGTGACTTTTTTATTTAGGTGTTATGATGTTCTAGAGAAGATAAACATACTTGTATTACTCATATAGATTTTTATAAAATAGAATATACATATGAGAACTGATCGAACAGACAACTACTATATATACCAATAAATTAAATTACATGTCTTTTCATATTATTCGTCAAATTGTGGAGAAGTTACAAATCAAATTTATAATGAATTTCACTTTCGTAATCACATGTTTTTCAATCTATTAGCCGTGTTCTGACTATTTGCTCCTTCGAAAAATCGACGAGTTCTACTTTTACTTTTTCCACAATTTGCATTATTGATAATTGATGTCAATGCTATCTAACCAATTAGTCAAAAATATTTTTCAATGACAATCCAGTATCCACATTGATTGTTTTTGTTGTGGCAATCGGCAAACACACATTCATCTATTTGACTACTAGCTTATAACCTGTGTTCAACACGGGTGGTGCGTCCCAAATAATCAATAACGAAATTTAAGATAATAAAAATTTGAGTTATTCAAAAGATTGTTACACAAACATTCTTCAAGTATTAAATAAAAATTTCATCAAAATATATTAAGTAATTTATAAATTTGTGCATACTTCTTTGCAAACCACATTAGAGGTTTGCAAATCTATAATTTGACCATCTTTATCTTATAATAACCTTTTAACACTTTTTCTGCTTTTAACCCTTTAAAGTGCAACATACAATTGGTCATGGGAGAAAACTGGATCTTTTAGATAATACAAACTCTTGAAATAGATTGTCTTGACTTTTATTAATTGACATAGCAAAGCAAACTGAAAGAGATAACTGTTTTCCTTGAATTTGAAAGTGATCTTATCGTTAGAAGTATCATATTGGTTCTTGGCATGAATGTTCAAAAGCCAATATTACATTCAGATATGATTTTAGCTTCAATTACCCGTTTTTCAAGAGCGATGATCTTGAGTCTCGTATCGTTACACAACCATTTTGTTGATCTAAATTTCTAAGTAGTATTACCATAATGCCGACTTTAGGTGATAATCGATTATTGAAAATCCTTAAATTTTAAGACCATTCAATACATCAGGTGTATATAAAGATGCGTCTTACTCCTCATTGAGTTGTTCTATTTTGCAAACTGTGTCGGAGATCAGATACCATATTTCTTCTAGTGGGAAAAAATGAGAGCAAACGATCATTGATTTCATGAACAAATTCATTTTTCGGTGAAAAAATTGATCTTTCGCTAAAGAATATTGGATTTTGAGGATTACGCAAATGTTGAATTTGGTGTCACATTTTCTTTATCATAAAGCATTGATCTATGATTAGTTGATGAAATTGTAGACAATGGAGTTCTTAAAACATAACCTAAAAAAATATTTGTGAACACATTTTAAAATAGTAATATTTTTAGTAGAAAATATTTAAGTTTATAAAATAAAAGAAAAAAATTGAATAATGAATTATAAATCACCAGCATTTCAAGAGTTAGTACTTAGATTTTTCTTTTATTGTTCAAATACAATTTTCTAACTTTGCGTGTCTTGGAAGCAGAGTTATAGGCATCGTTTCATTATAAGCTCTATGAGAAAATTATATTAATAAAGAATAAATAATTTTTAATTCTGTACAATAAAACAACAATAATATCCGTATATACTAAAATTCATTAAAAAAGATTTGTTGAAATTATTATTGGGTTACTGATTATAGTTTGTATTGGATATATATTAGTGATTCTTAAAATCAACACTAAATTTTGAATATTAATATTGAAATTTATAAATGTAACCATCAGTAGATAGATAAAGGCAAGTAGTATAATAATGATATTATTTTAAAATTAAATATAACAAATAAAGTCCAAGTAGTAGAAGATCAAAATTTTAAAAATTTGATGCATTTGATATTTATCGCAAACTTATAATGTACAAATAAAATTTTCTAACATATTGGGCCTCAGAAACATTTGTTAATGACAATGTTTATAGTATTGTTGTTTAAAAAATTCTAACAATAAAGCATAAAAGTTAGTGACTATTTAAAACAATTATAAGTGAAACAATAAGTTGCATGTAAATTCAATAATACCATTACAAATGTTAGATAACGGAGTTTTTTCTGCGTAACCATAATAAACAAAAAAAGATATGGTTAAATAATTACGTAACATATAAATGTAATAGAGTATCATGAATAAATAATTCATATTGTTTAAAATGTTAAGTGACAAAGTTATTAGAATGCCAAATAAAGATTAGGACTGAACATTTGATGTTTAGATCTAATATTGAATGTTTTATCTTTCATCTTTGTTTATGGAATATAGGAGGATGTTGAACAAATAAAAATCTAAAATGTAATATAAAGTATACTAAACAACATTAGATTAAATCATTATAGGATAATTAAAACTACACATTGGCTATTTATTAGTATTCAAACCAATTGTAATCTATAAACAATTTTTTTAATGAAATCTCAGTTGGATAAATATTTATTTGAAGTTTATTATGTATCTTTTAAGAACTTTAGATAGATATACATTTTTAAGAAGTTAATATTATATACTCAATTGTATACAAATGCAACAACATATTCTAAATTATATATATATATATATATATATATATATATATATATATATATATATATACACATAGAAATGTCATGGTTAGTTGAAAATTAAAACATATATCTGCAAAATTAACGTATAACAATTATGGAAATCATTTATTAAGGTGTATAAATAAGGTTTGAAATTAACACAAATAATGCTATAATCGATAAATTACATTTTACCATAAATACAAGATTATAATAATAATAATAATAATAATAATAATAATAATAATAATAATAATAATAATTATGTAAATATGGTAAATACCACATATGACAAGTGGCTTAGAAAAATGTCATGTGTCACTTGGAAACCTTGTTTTATTAGTATTTAACGATTTCTACTCCTAAACTACTCTATAACATTAGAAACTAAATTTATTTGATATATCATTAGATAGATAGAAACAAATCTTAGTTATTCATTTGCTTAAAGTAAATAAGATGGAAAAATTATTGATATAAAAATTCATTTGATGACTTTTTGAACTTTTTCTCCATTCCTTTAAACACAAATAACCTTTTTCATACGACATTATTTTTTATAAAAATTGCACCATAAAAATGGGCATTTTTTTCTTATTAATTTGAGTACCGTAGTTATATATTTTTAAAAAAAATAAAAAATCTATCATGGTGATATAGTAAAAAAATCTAGTACAAAAAAAATGTAATACAATAAAATCTAGTACAAAACAAACTACTACAAATAATCTAGTAAAAAACTAAATATACATGTACTGTATTTTCAAAACAACTAGGTATACATGTACTATATTTTTAAAACAACTAGATATACATGTACTGTATTCTCAAAACAACTAGATATACATGTACATGTATTCTCAAAATAAGTAAATATACACACACTGTATTCTCAAAACAGCTAGATGTACATATACTGTATACTTAAAACAACTAGATATGCATGTCTGTATTTTCAAAACAACTAAAATTACATGTATTGTATTTTCAAAAAACTAGATATAAATTCACTATATTCTCAAAACAACTAGATATATATGTATTGTATTTCAATACAATTAGAGATACATGTACTGTATTTTCAAAATAAATATATATAAATATATTGTATTTTCAAAACAACTATATATACAACTACTGTATTCTCAAAACAACTAGATATACATGCATGTACTATAATCTCAAAATAAGCAGATGGACATATACTATATTATAAAAAAACTAGATATATATGTCTTGTATTTCAAAACAACTAGAATACTTGTATTCAAAACAAGTATTCTAGAGTTTTTTGCCACCTTAAAAAAGCAAAAAATAAGAATTTTTATACCAGATTGTCTTGTAGTATATTCTTTTGTGCTATTTTTTTAAGTTTAAAAAAAAGCATATCACTATTAACTATTGTACTCAAATTAAAGAGAATAAAAAACCGATTTTATGGTGTAACTTTTAAAAAAAAAAAATTAATGACGTATGAAAAAGTTATCAATGTTTATATGAAGTTGTGAAAAGTTTAAAATGTCAACAAATGAGTTTCTCATAAATATCATTTTCCTTCTTGTTGACCTACATCTGAAACCCACTGAATCTTAACCATTATTTAAGCAAATAGATAACAAAGATTTGTTCATATTGTTTTTAACACAATAGTGATTTTAGTGATTCAACCCCTAATAAAGTATGACATCACTAGAATTAGTGATGTGCCGAGTAATTTTAAATTTGCAATATCTATGAGAATGTTTTCTAAGCTTTTTCACTTTTAAGTTTTAACAACAGGTAATTATTATTATTATTATTATTATTATTATTATTATTATTATTATTATTATTATTATATGTTTAAAACCATTGAGGGGAGTATCAGCGATTTTGTATTTCTGTGGTTAATTTTAATTCCTTTTGTTGCGGGAGCGAGACCGTACGCTATAGAGTTTTATGGCATTCCTGCTGTGAATTTTTTATCTGCGTTTAAATATTCGAGATCATGTGTTGTTTTTTGCGTTTGATTTCGGGTTTTCATTCGTACGTTTTTTACTCTTGGGTACGTGTTCAGGTTTTATGAGTAAGTGACACTCGGTTTTACAACGTAGTAGACTTCATGTTTTATAGCATACTGACAGTTGTTATGTTGTATTTTTTATCTTTGTTCAAATACTTGATTCCAGGAGAATAAGAGTAATAACACTTTTTGTCTTTTGATGACCACGTAGAGGGAGAGGAATGAGTACTCTCGCTCTTCACTCAAAGAAGATAGAGGAAATTCCTAGTACTTCTGTAAGTCTATAATCGTAGGGGATAAATTATAACTATCTAGACCATCTTTATTTTTAGATAGGCTGGACCTTCAAAGAGGGAGTAAAAACTGATTTATAAGGGTTGCCAGTTATAGCTATAGGAAGATGCAACCCAACTATCACAATTCTATCATAGGGCTAAACTTTGCTTGATTAGTACAGGCTTTCGTTGAACTGAACAAGAGAATTAAGAATGGCAGTCTAGTGCTAAAATGGGCGAATAGCAATCGTGCTAAATGCATGGCTTCGACTTCTAATTCTACCTTTAAATGGCTTTGTTTCAGGCTCTTCTCTTTTCATGAGTTATTATTTTCCTTTTTGCTCTTGCATTCAAGTTTCTCTACGTTGAGGAATAGTAATTTTATTTTTTTGCGACCTCTTTTTCTTTGTGTATAGACATAAGAAATCGTGTTAGTTGTCGTCATAACGGGCGGCTGGTAACCACTAGCTTAATCTATAACAAAGAGGTATGGTTCGTTGCTAAGGTTATGATGATATTTTTTCTGTTGGAGATTAGAAAGAATTTATTGCAAGTAAATTCGTCACCATGTTTTGGAGACTGAATTTTCTATAGATGTTATTTCAAGGCAGGGGCGGACCAATGACATTGTCATGGGGTCGACCGACACTCATGATTTTCTTTTTCATTAAGTATATATAAGATCTATTCGCGATCGACCCCATGAAATTTTGATCCCAACCCCCATGAAATGAGCAGGAGACGACTGTTGTTGCCCGGATTTGAGTATATTTTGAAGTTCTTTTAATTAAAATATTTATCTTAAATAAATAATTATAAAAGAAATCATTAACTAATAATTACAAAATTCTTTCAATCTTACTCACCCATTATACCATTCCACTTACTCATGTGACCACACTTTTTTTCTTGCGTGACAACAGATACTCACCCTCCACCCTTAACTAGGTATTACTCCTACTCTAAGAGCAAATTTGTAACACCCGATTTTCAGATAGGCTATGATGTAATTGATTTCCATGTACTTATACTCAATGAAAGTATGAAATAAATTCTTTGGTTATATTCTAAATTTTATTTAGAATCTTTTAAAGGCATGACCTAGATGCTTATATC
>WOUH02057395.1:0-10870 GCA_009936405.2 Stevia rebaudiana
GTTTATCTTGTTTGTTGCCGTTTTGAAAGAACTCTGCGTATTTGTAAAGAAATTTTTGCGGAATTTACGGAAAAGAAAAGCTAATTGCATCACGTTCAGCAGTAAATGGAATCATTTTTTTCGAAACGGTGGAAGACAAATGAACAAGCTAGCCTTTACTTTAAGTCATAGATCAATAATGCTTATATACGCCACGTATAGCTCTGTACGTGGCGTATACCTTTTAAGTATACGTCACGTACAGCTCTATACGTGGCGTATAGATGACGGCTTCTGACAGTCTGATGTAACAGAAATTCCTCGTACTCTATACGCTACGTATAGATCTATACGTGACGTATATGTCAACTTATACGCCACGTACAGATCTGTACGTGACGTATAGGATGTAAAAAAATGGATTTTGGTGTTCAGTTAACAACACCCAAATGTAAATAAGTTTTTACACAGAATCATAGTACAGAATCATAGTAGGTCATAACAAATCATTTTGGTGTTGATGACAAATATATTCTTACAATCTTACTTGTACAATCATTGTTATTATATTTCTAAAAACTACAAATTACAAATATTTTTGCAGAACATTATAATTTAAGATACTACACAAAGTCGGTATTTATTTAGATATGCTATTTAAAGGTATATCTTTCAAATTATCGTACATGTCATTTAAATATAAAGAGTGATCTTTATTTTAGGATCAATATATATCAAAAATTGCACTAGCATTCACATTAGAGTTTTTAAAAATTATGTGAGTGAGTTTTTTATATTTTAAACATTCTAAAGTGGTTGTGAGTAAAAGATATAGAAAAACTGATGAAACCAGTAAATATAGAAAAACACTGTTTATTAAAGTAAATTAGAAAGAGAAAAAAGTAATGATAAAGATATAAAAACTATTATTTAATTAAATAGGAGAGAAAAAATTAGTGATAAAGGTAAGAAATATATTATTTTTTAATTGAATACGAGAGAGAAATATAGTGATTTTTAGTGAATTATAAAGATAAATATAAAGATTATAATGTGAATGCTCTAAGAACCATCCTGGCCTATAACTATTTATTACATGAAATGAATAAAACATTTTGTTTATATGCACACTCGTGTTGTAATTCATATGCATTACAAAAGTTAGAGTAAATGACACAAACTGTCTTTTATGTTTGTCCAATTTTTCAATACATGTTCTTTATGTTCAAAATTGATGAGAATCGTCCTTTTTGTTTTGATAAATTACCCCATTTGTTCTTTATGCTAACGTTCGTTAACTTTTCAGTTAAGTTAGTCATGTGCCATGCACATGGGGTGATATTTTGTTTTTTTTTTTTAAAACTAGAGGAACCTCTATTATAATTTAATGAAAATTTTGTTAAAACCCACTCACCCCCTTTTCATCCATTGATTGTTCTTGATCAGAAGAAAACAAGGCCTATGACTGTTCAAAAGGAACCTATGGGCATGTGCGATTCGAACCCTAATCAAGGCTATTGTGAGGTTGGACATGGCGGTGTGATGGTGGGGGAAGGAGATGGTGGCGGTAGGAGTGATGGGAATGGGGATGACAAAAATTGCAGGTGACGATGGGCATAAGAAGAAAATGGAGGGGAGTTGGTGGTGGGTTTTGTAACTTTAATATAGGTTTTAAATGAATGGTCCCTCTAATTTAAAAATATCCAAAAACCACCCCATGTGCAATGCGCGTGACTAATTTAACAGACAAAGTTAACGAATGTTAGCATAAAAGACAAAGCGGGTAATTTATCAAAACACAAAGGACGATTCTCGTCAGTTTTGAAAATAAAGGACATGTACTAAAAAATAGAGCAAACATAAATGACGATTTGTGTAATTTACTCCAAGAGTTATGTATTGCAGGCCTTCCCACCCCAAACTATACATTATCGCACTATGTTTTACCCATATGAATCCAAGACTTTTTACTTCTTATGTTAGCTTGTGTATTGAAGGCCCTTTCCCGTTAAATGCTACCTCATTTCATGTTTTTCAAAGACACAAATTTGTTGTGACTGATATAGCTTGCATTAATTCCCTCCTGAAATTGTTTGTTGTCAACGACTTGTAGAGTAGTAAAAGATCAAGAACCCCAAGGGCATAAATTTGTGGGATGTTACACAAACTTGACACATGCTTCCATATAACACTCGCCATACTACATGCGATGAGGTGATGGTTCATTGTCTCATCGGTTTCATGGCAAAGAGGGCAAAGAAATGACCATACTAGAACATTCCCATCTACAAGGATATTCAAGGTTGGTAGAACGAGCCATTGGTGGTCTCCAAGCCAAAACGTTTGCTTTGATCGGAACCCACTTGCACCAATGATAGGTCTAATCGGCTAAGAATAGTTTGAAGAATTTACTTGATCATTTAGTGACTTCACAAAGGACCATCCTTGGTGGGGGTCAGTTTTCATATCAATATTTAGGAATATTTGTCAGGCATATTTTGGGATAATCAGGAATGATGATATTCCAATTTATTATTCGTTTATTGATTAAACTAACTAGTATCTCCTTTGAAGACTTTATTCTTAACTATTTCAGGAAAAACATTTACAGGTGCGAAGGACTAATTTTTGAACCACCGTTGATATTTCATTATGTTAAGCGCAACTGCTTATTGAGACGTGTAGCAGACTCAGCTGGTGAACGAGTCTTGTTTGTTAGCTGTATACTTGTAGAAAGTTGGTAGATGGAGCTGAGCATTCGACTGGAGAAGAAGCTGAATATTCCCCATGGATTTCAAGATTTAGTTATTTGTTACCATTTATATATGTATTTCTATATAAGGAACCGATGATCATCCTAAGCAACACCCACGAACACTCTATTCTCTTTTGCTTTCTCTTGCTTCATTAGACTTGATCATCTGTTTGCTTTATTTTGTACTTCGCTTAATCATCTTATAAAATTGACTACATCAAGTGATATTTCATTCACTTACCCGAGGTTTATGTCGGAAATCCTAGGTGATTAAGGGATTTCCTCGTAAAAATCGCATGTCTATTTACTTTATATTCCTAGAGATTCATAAGAGTAGTATTTGGAAATCACACATGAAACTTATTTTCAAAATCATAAAGCACACTACCTCAGTAAACTAATTCAGTTTTCCTAAAAGTTAGACCTGTTAATTTTTGGCCGAAACAATTTGGCGCCCACCGTGGGGCAAGTTGTGCTTTTTGATAATTTTTTTTGCTAAAGATCAATCATTTCAATTTTTGAAAAGGTTCTATTGAAAATGTCTTCTCAACCTAAATTGTCCACTATTCCAGTTTCATCTTTAACCTCTGATTTGTGTCTCTCAACCTAAACTCCGGTCTTCGCTCCGAAAAGAGCAGATAATCATGCGAAGAAAACGATCTTTGCATCATAAACTATTCCAACAGCAAGGGTGATGTGGTGTAAACACATCTTCTTTCCGAGTCATTTTTAGTTGTATATTGAGTCGTTTATCTTTATTTTTAGTTTATTTATTGTTATATTCCATAATCCGTGCTTGTACTTATTCTGATCCTATTTTGTAGGAGTTCGTGTTGAAATTTAGCATTTTGAAGATTAACGAAGAAAGCACGAGTCTCCGGGTTGAAACAAGACGTAGTTATGAAGAATTGCTACCCAGACTGGCTACGCGCCACGCGCGGACAAGAAACTTCACCCGGCGCGACACACGTAGGACCCCGAAAAGCAAATTCGGGGTCCCGACTATTTTAACATGCGCGCCACGCGCGACTCCCCTCTTCAACCCTGCGCGACAAGCGTAGGGTGCTAAACCGAGAAAAACCCTACTTTTTATTATTTAAGGTTTGGTTAATCCAAAACACAAGAAATCGATTCCAGCAGTTTTGAAGGACGATTTTGGACGAAAAACACAGAGGAGGAGTAAAGATTGGAGCTTGCAATAGTTTGGTTTGTTAATTTAGTTGATTTCTATTTTGTCTAAACATTGTTTTGTTAGAATTCTAGTTTATTGGTTGATTTCTGTTTATGCACGAATCTAAGATGATGTTTGCTACTGTTCTAATGATAAATATGACTGCTTTGAATGATTTGATGTGTACGTTAGGCTAAACACTTTGTGGTTGCCTAGGATGTGATGATTGTATGATGTTTGTTTGATTTTTGGTTGATTGGACTATGATCCACTAATTGGAACTGTTCTTAGGTAAAACTCAGCCTTAGATTGATTACACTTGTATGAACTTGGCTGAATTAACCATAGTTAGGTCTAAATTCCGTGTGTGTATAGCGGTTTTGATGATATGGTTGTGTGTTGAGTCTAGTAAGTTAGGTTTATACATCCTTGTCTTAGGATTAGTTGGTCTTTTGCTATAAGAATCCTTGTCTTAGGAAATTATGGTCTTTAGCCAACCAAGTGAGATTATCTGTGTGAACTCGTACCTTTAGCTAGTAGATTGACAACCTCTCTGGTTTGGGAACCTTAGAAACGGGAGGTAACGTGACAGGTATCTACCCTAGGAGTGGAAGATGACATAGATTGTTAGGAGTTAGGATTAGCAGTACAGGCCGAGAGGATAGCTTTGCATTCTTAACGACCAAATTAATATTTAATTAATAGAAACCATATCCCCAAATGTGAGTCCATGATCCATTTTGATTGCAAACTGATTACTTGATTCTTAATCATCCTAGGTAGCTGCTTTTGTCTTTGATTGTTATTTGATCTTTGCTATTTGCTTATCTGCTTGTTTAGTGAAAAGACCATTTTGCCCTTAGTTCATTTAAGTTGCATGACCTTTAGAATTCCAAGTGTGCTGTTGGTTCTGTCCCAAGAGTCCTTGGACGATACTCGGTCTTACTTGCTAAACTGCTATTCATCGGTATACTTGCCGTATATGTGTAGTTAAAAGCATTTGATCGTTTCTATAAATTTTATTACTTGACCCCGTTTTTGCATATGCTTAAGCACACATCATCTAAAACGAATGTGAGTTCACTCATGGCACTCATTTGAAATTTCTTTTTCATTAAGGCTTCAAATTCCTCACATAGTGCTTTATTTGTTGATCCAAATATGATGTCATCCACATACACTTGGACCACAAGCAGTTCACCCTTAACATGCTTCAAAAATAGAATTTGATCTATTTGTCCTCTTTTGAAATTGTTTTCAAGAGGATGGGTTTACAAGGTTTCATACCATGCTCTAGGGGCGTGATGCAACCCATACAAGGCTTTATCCAATTTGAATACCCTGTAGGGATGATCAGGATTTTCAAAACCTGGAGGCTGTGCCACATAGACTTTCTTATGAAGTTTTCCATAAAGAAATGCATATTTGACATCAAGTTGATAAACAGTGAACTTGAATGCTGATGCATAAGCTAAAAAGATTCTAATTGCTTCCAATCTTGCAATAGGTGCAAACACTTCTTCATAATCAATGCCTTCTTCTTGAGTGTAGCCTTAAGCTACCAACCTAGCTTTGTTCTTGATCACAATTCCTCTGTCATCATTTTGGTTCCTGAATACCCATTTTGTTCCAATGGGTACTTGATTTTCAAGCAGATCAACAAGAGTCCAGACTTCTTGTTTTCTAAATTATTGCAATTCTTCTTGCATAGCTTCAACCCAACTATGATCTTTTAAAACTTATTTAATTGTCTTAGGTTCAGCTTGTGAGAGAAAGCAAGAAAACAAACAGAGATTTGTAGTTTCAGATTGAATTCTTGTTGTTCTTATTGATAAATCACCAATGATATTTGATGCTGGATGATTTCTTTCAATTGTTTTGTATGTTGAACTTGTTGGAACCAATGTACTAATGTCCAAATTTATGTCATTAAGTTCAACATCTTAATTTTTTAGCAGGAGAAAATGTGTCTCATGATTGCTTATGAATAGTTGTTGGGACTGCTGATGAATTATTATTCGGAAGTGGTGAAAGTTGTGCATCAGTAACTGTATTGGGTGATTGCTGATGTTCAAGAGATGGATTTTCTGATGAATTTGATGTCAGCAATGGATATTGTTCATCAGCAATGGTTGAGTGATCATCAGAAAAATGTGGTTTGATCCATCCTCCCCCGTAACTTGTGAACTCTGGATCATCATCTTTTGTTCCACTTGAACTTGCAGCATCAGATGGAAAAATGTCAAAGCTTTTCATGAAGGAGTCTATGTCAAATAACCATTCACGTCCAGTGCATTTTGATTTGAAATTGTGCTCAAAGAAGGCAACATTTGTAGATTCTTGCAGAATATGTGCACTTTTGTTAAATACTCTATATGCTTTTGACACACTGGAATATCCAACAAAATTTCCTTCATCTGCTTTGGGGGAAAACTTGGATAACATGTCTGATGTATAAAAAATTGAACATGGACATCCAAAAGCTTTGAGAAATTTGATTTGTGGTTTTCTTGAGAAAATGATTTCATAGGGTCATGCTCTTTGACAATGAAGGTTCTGTTTTGAACATAGCAAGTTGTATTTACAACGTCAGCCCAAAATGATAAAGGTAATTTTGAATCTGCTATCATTGATCTTGCAGTTTCAATTAATGATCTGTTTTTCCTTTCAGCAATACCATTTGTTGAGGAGTTCTTGCTGCACTATACTGTCTTGTTATACTTTTTTCATTACAAAAGGTATCCATGGTTTCATTTTTTAATTCAGAACAATTATCACTTCTAAAACCTTTCACCACTTTTCCCATTTGATTTTCAATTCTTTTCACCAACTGAATAATGGTATCAGTAGTTTCACTTTTCTTTGCTAGAAAGAACACCCAAGAATATCTAGAATAATCATCCACCAACACAAGACAGTATTGTTTCTTTTCCTAAACTCAACACATTAACATGACAAAATAAATCAATGTGTAACAATTGCAATGTTGAGTCAATTACACTGATTGTAATTGATTTGTGGGAGCTTCTTCTCTGTTTGCCTTTTAGACATGCAGCACAGTGATCTATGTAGAAAAATTCTCTCTTTGGAAGGCCTATCACATGATCTCCTAATGCTAATTTATTCATGTATTTGAAGTTGGCATGACCTAATCTTCTATGCCACAGAGTTGATTCATCATCAGAAGCTTTTAAAAGTAAACATGTCCCTTGAATGGGAGTAGGTGGAGAATCCATGTTAAGAGTGTAGACATGATTTCTTCTTGGAGTTCTCATAACTACCCAATCATTAGGAACTTTAAAACCAGGTTTGATTATCATGCATTCTTCTTTTGTGAAGAAGGTTTAGTAGTTTTTATCACAGATTTATGATACACTCAACAAATTGTATTGAAGTCGTTGCACATAACTAACTTTGTCAAAGCTAAGATTACCACTCTTTACAACTCCTACCAGTAATCTTTCCCTTTTTATTTCCTCCAAAAGCAACAGAAATGCCATTGATACTTTGAAAGTCATGAAGCAGGTTGGCATTCCCTATCATGTGCCTGGAACATCCACTGTCAACATACCAGATGTTTTCAGGTCTCCTTGGATGCTCCTGCAATCATTGAAAAACTAAATAGGTAAAGGAACCCAAGCCTCCCAGGTGTTGTGTTTCCCATTTTCAAAGGTTTGAAAAGTAATTTTTTTTTGCATTTTTGAAAGATCTGGCAAGATACTGTTGCCTGATCCTTGTGCTGTTTTTAGTGAAGATTTTGGTCTCCAAGTTGTGAAGTAGAAGTATCAAATGATACTTTCTTTGGAGATATCACATTTTTCTCTTTTGATAAAGAAGAAGATGATTCATACCCTTTTGATTCTGTTTTGATTTTTTATCTCTCATAATGATAATTGTTTGGATCAGATTCATAAATTGGTTTGTTATAAAATGTATTTTCATAATCCCGTTTATGAAAATGTTGTTTTCTTTGAGGTTTTGATGAAAAACATGATCCACAACCTTCATCATTATATGGAACAAAAGTACCAAAGTTATGCATTGGATGCTGATAGCCCCCATACATACTTTGTCAATCTTGATAATGTGGAGATCTTGATTGCTGATGTGTTCTATTCTGCTGATGGCTATTGATGTGAGGTTGATAGTAATGTTCAAACATTTTATTTTCATATTGATGTTGTCTGAATCTAGACTTGTTTGAGTTTTTGGAATGATTTGACTTGTTTCCAGATTTGCCTTTTGTTTTGGCAATTTTTCAATCAACATAACTATTTGCAGCAGGATGATTTTTCTGTACAAACTCCAAACCAAGTTGATAGTAATAACAATCAACTGTTGCATGATTGTTTGTTCTGCAAATTGTGCAGGTTTACACTTCTTTTGGGTGAATTGATGTCACTTGATCATGAAGTGAAATTTGAAGATATGAATGAGAAGTTGTTAGATGCACTCCCTGAGTCATGGGAGATGTATGTGATGGGCACCAAGGAAAAGAGGCTTTTTAATTGGTAGAATTCATTCAGTTTTTCCTTCCCTTGGTGAAGCATATTTCTTAAGAATTTTTCTAAACAAAGTAAAGGGTCATTTGGGTTTGAATCGTCATATTTGTATGTTAGAATGTAAAATTGATTGAGGGGTTTTCATGTATGGATCGAGATGAGTTGAATGAGGTGCTTGCTTAATTTGGATTGAGGATGAGTAGGAGAAGAGATCAAGTCCGGTGGGGAAGGTGGAGGTCGTCGAGGTTCCACAATTGGTATCTAGAGCCACTTATGTATGATTTGAAACCTTTTTTTTTGGGCATATTTTGGTTTATAAGTTAAGAACCAAAAGTATATCATTTTTCAAGTAAGAAAAATGATATATATAAAAGCAACATTTTTTTGTGCTTGTAATATTGTATATCATTTTCAAGTCATAAAAATGATATATAAAGTCACTACTTTTTTCATTCTAAAAGGTGGTAACTTAAATGTGTTTTATTGCTTATTCTGATTCTGACTATGGTGGTTGTAATTTAGACAGGAAATCAATAACTGGTGGATGCCAATTCTTTGGAAACAAACTGGTGACATGACAATGCAAGAAACAAAATACAGTTATAAGAGAAAGCAAGAGGATGTGAGAAAGGAATGGGAGTGGAAGTTCTCACCCTCGAGAGCGAGTGTGGAGGTAGGGCTCGGATTCTTCAAAGTATTCAAAGAGGGGGGGATTTAGATGATCAAGTTTTAAGTTGAGTTGACAGCTCGGACCAACTATTAATGATTTATGCAAGGGTCAGGACTATCCCGTATGAGTGTCAGGGGCTGAAACCTTGTTCTTAACATATTGGGTCAAATTTTAAGTTGAGTTGATAGCTCGGGCCAACTTTGTATGTTTTATGCAAGGGTTAGGACCATCACAGCAGGAGTCCCGGGGGATTGAAACCTTGTACTTGACAGCTTGGGTCAAATATCCATGTCAAATCGTCTCGATGGAATATGCTTTAAGCTTTTAACCGGTCTGAATTCATATCTTACCCTCGGTTTTCTTGTTATCCAATCCAAATCGTTTGGAATTGGAATTCGTTTCAGCTCAAAAGATTGACATAACACTCTTAGCGAGAGATTTAAGTAATGCAAAAAGTGTTATTTAATCTTCTAAAGCCATTCTTGACAAAGAAAAATCTGAAACAGAGAGATATAAAAACAAATTTATAAACGCTGAACTGAATTTTATAAAATTTGATGTATCCTCTGCATGGACGGAGGTCTAAGAACTAAACTGAGAAGTGACTGCAACAACAGGATCACACAGATTCATCTATCAAGTATCATTATTTTAGAGAACTAACAATTAGTTTCGAATAAACAATGAGATCTTTATAAATCATATACAAACTATATGTTGAAAAATTTCCACATGCTATAGTAAACAATGTAAGTGATGAAAAGTATTACATATATATATATAAAGCTCTCTAATGGTGCAATGAGAAAATTAGCCAAAAAAAATAGCAAGATCCTTAAAGGCTTTACACTCGCTTAGGAAGCGAAACGTTTTCGGACATATGGTTTCGAACACACATAGACGTCACACCAGTAGGTTATAAATAGGTGTCTTTAAAAAATATAAAGAAACGAAAAGATGAGATCATGCAATGTAAGGCACGAATTGTAACACAAGTTTTTGTCTCATATCCCAGTAGTAGATTACGAGGGAAACACATTCACCTGTAATGAATGCGAGAACCCTTTGATGTTCAATCGGCCTCGCATTCTCAAAGGGACTTCAGAAAAATCGTGGATGTCATTACCACATATTTGTACAGTAGACTTGAAAGTGACATATAAATAAAGGGTTAAAAATGATATATACTAAAAATATTACCCCAAGATGTGTATCATACAGCACAAGCGATGTTTTATGGCATCAAGAAATCTTGTGAAATCGACATTGTGAATATTTTTTTAAATGAGGGGTACACGCTTCATCAAATATTCACTCATTGAAATTTCTTTATAATTTCTCTATAAAGTGTTGTTTTTCTAAACATCATACAGCAGAGAAATTTGAAATAACACAATGTAATTAACCTTGACTTGTAGTTTAAGTATATATTTATATAATGTATTCTCAACGCATATGCTTATGGTGGATGTATCATATCCACATAAAGCTTGATTTCGATCATGTTACATATTCATATATGACGAGTTGATAATTTCTTGCAGGTCAGTAAAACAAACCACTACATCAACACTACCAATTCAGGGATGTAACATCCGAGATTTCCCGATCAAATTTCCGTCATATAAATGACGTCGATCATTAAATGAAACGTTTACGTGGAATGTATCGTGTAACGTTAATTATTAGATCATTTATATATGTACATGTATAAACCAATAAACGTTAATTAATTATTGATTTAAATAATTATATAAAACAAGAAATGATACAAAATAAATATTTATAAACTT
>WOUH02057405.1:0-10870 GCA_009936405.2 Stevia rebaudiana
CCTAAATACACATTAACATTAGGTATTTGAACTAAACCAAATACAATTCAAACAAGATACATATAATATCCTAAATGATAATATGGCTTCTTTAAAAGAAAATTGGAGCACAAATTGTTTTGTTTTTTTAGTTCAACTTATTCCAACACTTGTGAAGCAACTGAACGCATTGTTTGATCGGGGCTCAAAAACTGGAGCAGCAGAAGCTATCATCACAAGAGATTGATAATTTGGAACAAAACTTCCTCAACTATATGTTTGAGGTACAATTACAAACTAACCCACCAACCATATACTATAATACATTTGATCTCGTCACATTAATTATTCAATTCCATCCATATCATATCGATCATTCCAGGTACTTGCAGGTATGATTGTATGAATAATGAAATTAGTACACAACGATGATTTGTGGCAAATGAAGAAACAAATGATTATAATTGTTAATGACAAAAACAAAAAATTCTGCACCAATAAGGAGAGATGAAAGAGATACCACATCAAGCGTTGTGAGAAAAGAAGCCAAATCAAAACATCCAAATCAGAATCAAACCTGAAACCAGGAGAGCAGACTGCAGAGGCCCGGTCGAGGGCTCGAGGCGTCGAGCAGAGGTCGGAGGCGCCGGTCGACGGTCGTCGGAGACTCGGAGGACGGAGCAGACCTGCGTGCTGCGTGCGTGAATCGTGATTGCGTGAATCTGATGAATGATGATGGAGTGTGTTTAATAAAACCCTAGCTTTAGTAAAAAAAAAAACGGAAAAAAAAAAAAAACCGAAAAAATTAAGTCCAAACGGGATTCGAACCTGAGGTGAAGTGAAGTCTCCACAGAGGTGTAAATGTTCAATGACCACTAGGCTGAGATATATTAATGGTAAGATTCACCCTTTAAAATAGTTATGTATTCACTCAGACTTTTAACACTAAAAAAAAAAATTTCTACTAAATTTTCGAAAAGCGGGGTATTCCTGTGAACACGGTCCCGACTATATGGATCCGCCCCTGAAGCTATTTCTTTAGATAATTAACGCTTCGACCTTAATACAAAAATTGGGATGTTACAGATTAAGCCAAATATAATATAGAGTTTCATTCAATAACCGATTGAAGCTACAAAACAGTGGTGATTAAATCCAGACAAAGAGGGGCAAATTACCGAGGTTGTAGCTGTAAAAATATTTATAAACTTTTTAAAAATAACCACATGATACAAACTAAACAAAAACCCAAAAAACCTAGCTGATTTATGCTATCCTACAGAAAACTCTAAGAAAAACCTTAAATTCGATTATTGCAGGAAAATGGAGTGGCTTGTGGCCGTCAACCTTATTCCGGCTAGTACCTCATCAATATAGAGGATATTAGATAGTAATTGAAAAATTAATTTGTGGTTAAATCGGCCGTAAATAGGGCTACCGCATAATTGTTAGAACGCTCGAAAGTGTTTAAATACCTGTTAAGGGTGCGGTGTTGACCACCGCTTGGAAGTTAATTGATAGCATCATTGTCGTAATATTCCGCTGGCCGGAGAAGACAATTGAAGGTTGGAGACGGTAAGGAGGAGGGAAAAGGCAAATTAGAGGGATGGAAATTGCTTTATCGCTTTGAAAACACGATAGGCATGAAAAAAGACCATTCTACACATGTGGTTAACCCGGCCATTAGCAATTTAACGATTCTCGCTTACGACGTGTCCCCCAAGGACTCATTTTTTTGAAATTAGAATGCACATGCATGCAAAGTGCTTATCGGACACGGTGGGGGACTCATGCGCCTGCACGCTCAAACCACAAGAACTCAAATTGTAGTTTACCACTAGTTCAAGTGGAGTTCAATGATTCCTACCCCAAGTTGTTAGGGTGAGGAACCTAAACCTTATAAAAATTGGGAGGTCTTGGGTTCAAGTCCTACATGTGACATAGTTTCCAGTTGGCCAACGGGTTTTTGCACGTGAGTGAGTTTTCTCTTTGATAGTGTTCCTGGATGAGTTAGGCATAGAGCGTCAAACTTAGTATGGATGGTTGATATTCCGTACAAGTAAATCTCACTCGGATATTGCTGATAGTTTCAAATGCTTTTAAAAAAATTACAACTAGGCTGAAGTTTCAACAATACTATGTTTAAGTGTGTTTTTTTTTTGTTAATAGCGAATCTAGCCTACTCCTAAATTAATTCAAACATTTCACTCTTGCATTGATTTAAACCCAATACCTCCACTCTAGGTTTAATAGTATGTTTATGCACGGAGCAATTTCATGTATCTCTTTAATTTGCAAATTTACAATTTTTCGTAAACCTAAGATTAAAAGCATGGTATAGAATAATAATAATAATAGTAATAATAATAATAACAATAATAACAATAATAATAAGATTCAATACCTTTCGATATATTAAATATATTAAGGAAAATAGAGTAAAATTCAATAAAATTACTGACGTTGCAAATTGTATAAACTATAGTAATTGTGACATATTACGAACATGTAACACTCGAAAATCTAAAATAAGATATATGATATTATGCCATAAAAAAAGAAAAACCGGATTCAAAGGGAAAAGGATGATCGTATTTTTTATATAATGTTGGGTGAAATTTGTAAGTTTTGATGGTTTGGCAACTTTCAAATTAAAAAAAAAAAATTGACAACATATAGTAACTATAGATATTGTACTCATGTTCATTTTGTCCCTTTCAAATTGAAATCTTATAATGGAATATTCTGATTTAGTTAAAAAGAAATGTAAATAGTAAAGGTGCATACGGTTGTTCGCGAGGCCTATGAGGTCATCAAATTTTATAAAAAGTGACGTTGAAGGAGTGTTTCTACTTTCTAACATGTCAAAAGGGACATTTAACTTCAAATTATGTACATGTATAATACAAATTATCTTCATCATCGTAACATTCCATTTGGTTCAACATTTTATTATTATATTTAAAAAGCCATTATTATTATTATCTGCATATAGTTTTTATATACATGTAGTTTATATGTTATTAGTTTAGGTTTTTATTGGCAATTTTAATTATACAAAAATTCACCAAGAAAATCACTTTCCCTCCTATTCGTGGAAAAATCCCATTGATTTACCCTTGGAGGCATCTTCTAAAAATTTCAGGCTCATTGTTCAAGAATCGATCCTATTATTTCTGATAGTTAGCTGACTTCCCTTAGACTATGCGTAGTAGTAAAGAGGTGGAGAAGGGTGGGTTATTTTGTGTGTTCAACCAAATGTGTTTTAAGGTTTATCCGTTTATGTGTACATCTTCGTTGTGGATGTACGCACGGTTTGCTTGTCTCTCTTCATAGTTGATCTTGACATGTTGATTCTCATCCGGCTCATTATAGTATTCGCAAATGGCACGTCCTTGGTCTTCTATAATCATGTTGTGTAAAATCAAACAAGCATACATTGCGTTCGTTATTTTGTTGGGCATCCAAGCACGTGCCAGGTTAGCAATTATATGCCACCTCTTTTTAAGAATCCCAAATGCCCGTTATATATCTTTTCGAGCTGATTCTTGTCGCTTCTTAAAGTAGTTACGCTTATCGTTACCATCGTCCATGGCTGAATAAGATTTAACCAACGTAGCATATTTAGGATAAATACCATCACTGAGATAGTACTCGTATTTGTAGAGCGTGTTGTTGCAATAAAATGAAGATCAGGGGCGGTGCCGTTTTCCATGTCATTAAATATGAGAGATTGGTTTAAAACATCGTTATTCGACCCGGCTACATAAAAAACCGAATGCCAAATCCAGAGATCTTGACATGCCACTGTCTCTAGCATGATAGTAGGTCTATTGTGATCGCCTCGTTAGAATTGACCTTTCCATGCAGTTGGGCAATTATCCCACTCCACGTGCATACAATCGATGCTTCTAAGCTTGTTGACGGATAGCGGATGTGTAAATTGTTGCTCATTATACGTCGGCTCATCAGAAAAATAATCTTTGAACAAGATTTCTTGAGTCGTTTCACGGTCACGATTTTTAGGTATAATGTTGCACCGCGGCCCTAACCGCTGCTATTAACAACTCATCTCCTTGACTCGAATCAGAAGACCAAAAAAACAAATCTGTTGGGTCCTCCAATTTTTTTTGTTTGAAAGAATATAAAAGAGAGTGGGTGTTTAGAAGAATATATGAGATAGTGTTGTAAAAATGGGTTGAGATTGTGGTGTTTATATATAAAGTTTAAGGAAAACTTTTTTTTAATTTTTTTTAAACCTCCCAACGTTCAAATTGTGGGTTTGGGGCCCACACCAACGGTCAAAAGCATCAATCTCCTTCCCCTCCACGCCGTTGTCCACACCATGCCACCAGCCTCCACGCCCCTGCGTTTCTGTGTGCAGGGGCGTTGCAGCCCTTCTCCCCCCTTTCCCACGCCCCATTACGCACAGCCTTATAGAATCGATCACGCATTCCATCGTTCCATATAATTCTGAAATCCCCAATTCGACATTGGTGCCCTATAATCTTCGGTCGAGCTTTGTTTAAAAATTTAGAAAATGTCGTTGTTGAATTCTAGTGCATTTAATGGAAAATGATAGATAAAATTAGGGTTTTGGTGTCTTTTTTAAAATAAGTTTTAAATTATGCATCTAACTTGTGATATGTAGTTAGATCCAACCCACAGTTAGGATTCAATAAAATTGAGTTAATATACTTAAATGTCTTGATTTTTATGGGTTTTCACCTTTACGTATTTTGAAACTGCCTATTAGATTAGCGAAAGCCACTCCAAGCTTATAATCTGAAATATTTTTAATTAACTAATTTGGCATATATGTAAGGATGACGCTCGCTTAAAATCAGCAGTCCACTGTTTGAGCTGAGCATAGCTAAAAAAATAATATAAAATTAGAACCGCAACTTATGTGTCGTACTCCAAGTCACAACTTGGTTGAAACACCCTAAGTTAGGTTCAATGCGCTAAAAAATGAAAAGAGAAAAATGAAAAGAAATAGAATAAATGCAAAATGCCAATACCTTCAACCATTTCATCTTAAAATTAGAATTAACTGTGAATATTTTAGATTTTTCTACATGCGGTGGTATTTCTTAAAATTAAAATTTTATGGTAGGATTAGAGGATTTGACTTGTGGAATTTCATTGATTTTAGGTATGTATTTGTTTCGATTGACTTCTCTTTGAGTTGAATATCGTTAATATCTTGAACCCATGTGGATTGTGAAATCAAATTGCTATTATAGGAACGTTGGAATCGTTGTTGGTTAAATATTCTGAGTTCATGAGTCGTTAATATCAAATGATTATATACGAAGAACCCGACGAGAGTTGAAATTGATTAATAGCTAAAAACTGAATTCTTGGCAATTCATTCTTGATGAGATTTAAAATTGAAAACTGGACTGGATATTTCACAACTTAAAGTTAGTGTGATTATGTATTGGTTGGTTCTAATTTATGAAATAGTTTCAGTTCAAGAATTAATATCTTTACATTGATCGAGGTTTGAAGAATTAAATTTTAAAGTTCTGAGATTAACATTGGTTTTGAATAAATGATTGTTAAAACTTATGGATTTAACATTGTTTTTAACGTGGACCACATGTTCGGTTGATGTTGTTGACAAAATTCAACACTAACAAATATTTGGTAGATGAAATTTTTTAAGAATGTTCTTTGCGTGATGAATTAGTAGACAGTTAGCTTTGATTAACATAATTCTAAGATTTTAATGTATTTTGCCTTAAATTCTTGTTAATGTTACTGAAACAAGTCTATACATCTAAACTCAATGTTGAAGACCAACACGCTTTTGAAACTCAATGTCATCAAACTAGAGGTAAAACTGCTAACTATTTGTAATGATGTTTTTACACCTAAATTGTTAATAACTTTTTTATACTTGTTTTGTTTTTTGAACTTGTTAGGCGCTCCGAAAAAAGTTAGAGGCTATAAAAAGAAGCTGAAACTTGGAAAATGGATAGTAAAGATAAAATAGGTGTTACATTCAACAAGTTTGGAAAGTCTATTGGGGAAGATGGTAATGAACTTGCTCAATTCTTTGGGACACTTGTGAGTGTAAACCACAAAAAAGAGAACGGAAGAATAACTAGTGTTTATTAGAATATGAAGTGCATGATACAATGAATGAAATAAGACTCATATATAGCTAAACATATAACCCTAACGGATAAATTAGAGGCCCGGTCCAATAGATAATATCCCAACAACTTGTAAACTAACATATCCCCTCAAACTCACAATGCAACTGTAATAAGCATTGAGAGTTTGTCACACAAGAAACGGAATCGAGAAGCCGACTGAGCCTTTGTGAAAATATGAGCAATTTGCAAGGCTGATGGAACAAATGGAAGCGAAATGGTCCCAAGTTGTAGATGGTGACGAGTGAAGTGACAGTCAATCTCAATATGCTTCGTTCGCTCATGAAAGACAGAATTCTTGCAATCTGCATCGCTTTTGTTGTCACAATGTAGGGGTGTTGGCTGAGAGATTTTGACCCCCATATCTGCAAGAAGCCAACGTAGCCAAACAATCTCACACGTCGTCACGACCATAGGACGATACTCAGTCTCGGTAGAAGATCTAGAAACAACATCTTGTTTCTTGCTTTTCCATGAGATTAAGGAATCTCCAAGGAAAACACAGAAACCAATGGTAGATTTACGATCATTTGGGTCGTTATCCCAATCAGCATCACTATATGCACGCAACTCTAGAGAAGACGTAGAAGGAAATAGGAGACTCTGAAATTCAGTGCCTCGAAGATATCTCAGAATACGAAGAACAGCTCCCCAGTGAACAGAAGTAGGAGCAGTAACAAACTGGCTAACCACATGAACAGCATGAGCTATATCCGGGCGAGTAACCGTAAGATAAACTAAACTGCCCACAATAGTACGGTATAGGCTCGGATCTGATAAAGGAACAACATCAGTAGGAGAGTATCGTGCATTTGTTTCGAGCGGGGTGTCGACAAACATGTTGTTTGACAACCGTGCTCGCTGAAACAAATCAGATATATACTTTGTCTGAGAAAGAAGGTACCCTTTCTGAGATTGAGCCACCTCAATACCCAAAAAGTAACGAAGTAATCCCAAATCTTTCATAGCAAACCGGTGTGCCAAATCACGCTTCAATGACTCAATGCCATCATAATCATCACCTGTAAACTGTATAACCATATCATCTACGTATAAAGACAAAAGAATGCGGCCTGCACTAGTACATCTAACAAACAATGTCGAATCATGATTACTTGGAAGAAAACCAAGAGAAGTGATTACTGTAGAGAATTTCTCAAACCAAACACGAGGAGCTTGTTTGAGACCATATAGAGATTTTCGTAGCCGACAGACTTCACCCGACTGGTAAGCAATACCCGGGGGTGGAGTCATGTAAACCTCCTCATGAAGATCACCATTCAAAAAAGCATTCTTCACATCCATTTGAAAAATCTTCCATTGACGAATGGATGCCACTGCAACAAGAGTACGAACTGTCGTCATCTTTGCCACTAGGGCAAAAGTCTCCTCATAATCCAAACCATACTTTTATGAGTACCCTTTTGCAACAAGTCTCGCCTTGTATCGCTCAACAAACCCATCAAACTTTGTTTTAATATTATAAACCCAACGACAACCAATTGTATGCTTACCAGGTGGAAGTGGAACCAAATCCCATGTATGTGTATGATGAAGAGCTGTGAGTTCTTCAGCCATAGCATTCTGCCAAAGAGGATTAGAAAAGGCCTCTTTATACGACTCATGTTCAGATAAATGATGTATGTTTGCAATAAAGGAAGCAAACGGAGCTGAGTAAGAAGAGTATGCAAAATCCGGTAATTTGGTGGACTTTTGTGAACGATAGGACCTCCTAAGAGGTGCAGTATCTCCAGTCTCAATAGATGAAGGTGAAGGCATAGACGGAGCAACATTTGATGATGTGGACGTCTCATGAACTGGCACATTGGGAGTGGTAGATGGATCTGGACTGGGACATTGGGAGCGGTAGATGGATCTGGGACATTGGGAACCATACACATATCACTATCAATACTAAAGGGATCAATAGCCTGAAGATCTGACTTTGTTATATTATGAGATTTTGCAGGAATCGAAACAAAAGGAATGTGCTCCAAAAAAGTAACATGTCGTGATACATAGAGTTTCTGACTCGCGGGATCAAAGCAACAGTATCCCTTTTGTCCAATGCCATAACCCAAGAATACACAGGTGGCTGCTTTAGGAGACAACTTATCCCGTTCAACATGAGGACGAAGGACAAAACGAGTACATCCAAAAACCCGTAATGACGTATAATCTGGTAGACGACCATGCAATTTCTCAAGCGGAGACATCCCTGAATTATATGAAATGGGAATTCGATTAATCACATGTACGGCAGTCATAAGTGCTTCTCCCAAAAAAATACGTGGAACCTCAGCAGATAAAAGTAAAGAACGAGCAGTCTCAACAAGATGACGGTGCTTCCTTTCTGCAACACCGTTCTGTTGGGGAGTGTCGGTACAAGATGACTGGTGTATGGTACCATCAGATGCAAGAAGCTGAGTAAATTCATTAGAGGTATATTCACCTCCTAAGTCACACCTGAAGCACTTTATCACAGCTGAATATTGGGTCTTAACAAGGGCTCTAAAGTTTTTGCAAATGTCAAAGAAATCAGACCTACGTTTCATAAGGTACACCCAAGTATAACGAGTATAGTCATCTATAAAAGACACATAATAGGTCGAGCCACCCTTTGTGGATACTGGTGATGGACCCCACACATCAGAATGCACATTATCAAACAAGGCAACACAACGAGAAATACTTTTATTAAAAGGTAAAGCTGAAAATTTTGCAAGTTTCATCCACTACAATCAGAAATATCACAAGTGTTCAAATGACCTAAAGCGCGTGTAGAGGCTAAATACTGTAAACGTGATGCTGACACATGTCCCAAGCGGGAATGCCAAAGATAAAACTCAAAAGACAAATTACTCAAACGAAAAGAAGACAAATCAACACTAGATGCAGCAACACCAGAAACTTTAAGCTCCTCCAAGACATATAGTTCCCCCAACACGTTGATCCTGTACAATACAAATAAGATCAGAGAAAAACACCCAGTGACCAGATTTACACAACTGACTGACTAAAGCAAGATTCAAAGCAAGTTTAGGAATATAATAAAAATCAGTGAGAGATATATGAGGGGTATTAATAGAACCAACCCCCTCTACTGACATTGAAGTAGCACTAGCAGACATAACAGACACCGGTGAGATAGGAGACGAAGATGCAAAAGATGACAAATGAGGTGATATGTGATAAGACGCACCAGAATCCAAAATCCACAAGGATGATGAAATACCTGATGTTCCAGATGAAGACATTCCTGAATGAGTCATGGATGCTGATATGGCGGTAGGATTAGCAGCCAAAAACTGTCTAAATTGCTCAAAAACTTGAGGATCCAATGCGGAAGGTGGAACGGTGCTATCATGCACATCAATAACTGATCAGCTGCAGCAGCAGCAAAACGGTGGTTGATGAGATGCCCATGAAGAAGGGCCAAATGAGCGTGGCTGAAGTTGTTTACTTGATCGGCTTTGCTGTGATGGGCCAGAAGGCTTCTGCTGTTGTTTTGCTCTGTTAAGTAACAACAGACACTGAGATTTCCAATGGTTTTTTTGTTTGCAGAATGCACACTCATCAAACGCAGCTTTAGGAGCTTGTCTTGACTGATTTGAACTAATAGGTCGTTGTGGTCTAGATGAATCACTTGGAACAGCAAACACAGCAGGAGTAGTAGTTACTTTACACCCTTTGTCTCCTTGAGACTTAATACGAGTCTCTTTAGCAATAAGTTCATGAACAACTGAATCAACAGTGGGGAAAGGAGACCGATGAAGGATTGATCCACGTAATCCTTCAAAATCAGAACGCAATGCCATCAAAAATTGAACCAAACGTTGCTCTTCCCTTCTAGAAATGTATGGCTTAAACACTTTCAACTCGGCATATTCCGTAAGAGCCAATTGATCCCATAAGTCTGACATTGCAGCATAAAAGTCCCGAATACGTATATCATTCTGTTGAAGAGCACGAATATCATACTCTAACTGGTATTGCTTAGCAAAGTTAGACTGAGTGTATAATCTTTCCAAATGATCCCATATTTCTTTTGCCGTATCGTACTTTGCCAATTGAATGCCAATTGACTGAGTTACAGAATTGTTGATCCAAGTGATAACCTTGGAATTATCAGTTTCCCATGTATCAAGTAACAAAGCATAATTCTCAACCTTATTGTTTGTAGGCTTGCGTTTATCACCAGTAGCATAGCCCCACATATGTTTCCCACGGAGAAAATTCTTCATCACATAACTCCAATAAACATAATTTTTACCATCAAGTTGTGTACTAACAGATTGAAGAGAGTCATCCTTTACAGACATATTGTCAATACTTTAATAAGCAGAAAACCAAATGCCCAATTCTAATTACGAACAAAATAAATGACAATAATCCAAGACCAAATACTAACTCACAACGGAAGAACGGAACGAAAAACACAAAGAACGTACCCAACAGAATGTATGGCCGCCAAGATCTCACACCAAGAATCAAATAATTAAAATAGTTCTTCAAACAAATCTCAATCTTCACAATTAAACAATATATATATATATATATAATATGGATACGCCACGTGTACAAAGAGAATAGGGTATGGACGGAAAATATATTTTTTAAGAAACTTCCGTAAATAAACAACCTTTCACTTTTTTTTTAGAAAATCGAATAACTTTTTAACGCTTCAGTATTTTTTCAAAAAAATTGCACCATTAAATAGAGAATTT
>WOUH02057466.1:0-10866 GCA_009936405.2 Stevia rebaudiana
CGCCGCTGAAATGAGTTTAATCGGAGTTCGTTTGAGTCGGTTATGAGAAAATTAAAATCCTTCCTACCCTTCCTACCATAAGAATCCTTCATATTTGAACCCGACCCCCATATGCTATACGCCTATATACTTGTATAAATCCAACTATCCTTTATGAATAGTTCGAATGTTTGTTATATATCATATATTTTATCGTATAATAAGCTTTTGGTCTCACATTTTGAAAAAATCTATTTACTTTCCTTACTATTTGTTTGGTTGTAAGTTGTAACACAATAATTAGCACCAACTCAAGTTAGGTTGTAAAATGATTATCATACCCTTTCAATTGAGATAAACTTAAATCGTCAAACCTCATCCCTCCAATTACTATTCATTTTTTTCTGACTTAGCATAGGGTATGTGAGTGTGTAGTTAGAGAATAAGATACAAATGAGTTGTTTAGCATACAAATTGGTAAAAAAAATTCAAATTGATAGTTGGTGCGGAGAGTAATTAACAATGTAATTCAAAAACATTGTTGAAGATAAATACCCAACAACACGAACAATGTTTGTGCAACTACCATGGCAAGATTCCTCATGCGATTGTTACGAAGAACACTAATTTCCAAATCGATGGTCGCTTTGCACTTAATATATATATACAGGCCGGCGAGTAGTAATGTGTTAACCAGATATGGGCAGTTGGGCACAGAAGAGTCAAATCTATATTTAAATATACATTGTTAGAGTTTCAAGACGAGGTTGAACAACAAAGCTAGATGGTGCCATTGAACCGCATTGGTGGCTACCTCGATTGTTTGTAGTGATGTGTGTGCATATTAATGATTTTAGGGTCATTGAGATCATTTTAGGTTAGCTAGATCTACTTAAGACCAAATGAGTTGTTAGAGTATACATTGATATGAGTTAATAATTGTGAAGTGCATACTCGATCAATACTATACTAACTTCAGTGCTAAGAAACCTAAAATTATTTGTAGTGAAGCCCCTAGGGTTTGGGGGCTAGCCCCGAGATGAGGTCTTAGGGGTCTCGCTAGCATTTTTGGACAAACGTTGTTTAACTGAAAATGCATAAAATATGTATAAATGATATAAAGGTTGTTTGAAATTGATGAACAGAACGAATTGAAAGAATAACACCTTGGTAGTGAGTTTGTACATCGGTAGCAAGTTTGCACTTCGGTAACAAACCTACGGTTACAACTGTACTTCGATAAAACTATGGTGAGCAACAAAAATATGCTATTGATATAACCATCAATTGAAACGACACAATAGTTATCGTGCATGTTCATCCTTATATAATAAGTTACTTTCTTCTTTGCTTAAGGAATGCAGTGCATTCTAAGCGAATACTGAGTACAATTCTATTAACATGATTTCATTTTCGTCCTTGGCAATTCTTCTGTCTCATCGAGATAGGAATTTGTGAAACCCAACAAAATATTTAATAAGAGAGTATCAATTAGACAATTATCAAACACAATTCAGGCTAAAGAAGTTTGGGAAATCATAAACTTTCCAAAACCTCCGGTAAAATCGGTAACAGTTGTGTGATTGAACAAGACAACGATATATATTGTTTTTTAACTATTCACTAACTAGTACATATATATTGTTTTTTAATCCCACTAACTACACATACATATTTTTTAATTATAATGCAATTTCGCTTCTTTTCATGTTATCCTTTTTGTTTCTATAACTTTCAATCAGGTTCATTGGCATTCCATACATGTATTCTTTATTTACATAGGTTTATTGGCTTCTAGCACCGTACGCTTCTATTACTGAAGACTTAGCACAGCAACACGTACAATAGCGTCAACTAGTATAATACATACAAGTAGATCCGTACATACTGGTCATCGCATTACAACCATTTCTCCCTTATAATATAAGAACGCGAAAGACAATTATTGAGTAATAGAAAAGTATTTAATACTGAATCATGTTATATGAAATAATAATATTAAAATGCTCTTATGATATGAAATAAAGGTGAAAATGATATGCAAATCATCTTTTCGTTAAACGTGCTTTCCCACATGACGTATAAGCATTTCCTTCGTCTAGTAACTTCAATGCGTTACATGTCCACTTTAGTATAAACAAATATTGTTATATGTATTGGTTCATTATACACCATTAAAATTTTCGTCCTTCAATTTAAATGTTTAAATTGTATCATTGTCTTGAAGACGAGCATAATGGGAAGCAACGTGCCCACCCAATGTCCAGTCGTGATAGCGGTTTAAACAATAACATTTATTTCAGTATTGTTACATAAAACAATATACATAAATTTTAATTGGTGATGCTAAAGATAGTTGGGGTAAGATTAAATTTATTATATTAGATCATACCAAGAAAGTATAATCCAGAGGTATATCTGTTAGACGATATTTATATATATATATAATATTAATATATATATAATATGTTCCTCATGATTATTTATATAATTGTTAATTAATCAATTACTTATATACCCTATGGTTAGTTAATTGTATGATGGATACAATTGACCTTACACTTTAATTAGGGTTTTCCCTTGGTTGCACTTAATGAGGAGGCTATATAATAACATCTAAGGTTCACGAATTCATACTCTTAACCTTCTATAGAATTCGTAACCCTAATCACCTCCATAGCCTCTCTCTCTCTCAAACATCTCATCAAGAACAGTGCAACCTAAACGGGAACTCAATCAGATATGCTGTCTACAATCAATACCGCGTTCTCAGAGTTAACAGGTTTCATCTAATCTATCTGATTTATTATTATTATCATGTTTACTTAATAGATTAATCAGGAATCGATCAACAACGTCTTGACTCCACTCACGCCTGACCCACTCATGCCCTACTCACGGAACCCCAGGACGGTGTTTGGGGCGTTATTGGGGCCACCCACGCCCTACTTACCCCGTATACCGCATAGTCTAATAATTACTTTAAAAGTTATTGAAATAACAATCTTAGTTTTTTTTTTATAACTAAAATCTATATCTCTATAATTTTTTCTCAAATATGAATGATCAAGAACATTCTAAATATATTTTTTTCCTCTACTCATAACACCTTTCATCCACATTCTAAGTTATATAGAACTCAGTTACAAAAAATATGAAAAAGTTGTGAATGCTCTAATAGTATTATATTGTATTTTATAAAAAGAGTAAACTACCTATCATCTGCATTCCTAAGGTTTAGTTCGATCTACATGTTGAGTTCTCAAAGCAGGAATTTTAGGCCCGAGTCCTTGAGATATCTAATTTTTGTCAATTGATCAGATTCATCTTCTTCCCTTGTTTTCCTCCCAAAACCAGATACATATCGTGGAAACACATGAAAGCATATTACAACTTACAAAACATATTACAACGTAGAAACCAGATTATACCACCATTACAAATCCATTACATACATGCTTGAGTTCAGAATTCAAACAGTTACGTGATAAATTACACAATAAACACTAGTACAAATTTGTTTTTTAAAGGCGGTTAAATCCATTTTAACCGTCTTAGAAAATGTCGCCTCAAAAAACGTTTATTTTCATATTATGCATTTTATATGGCGGGTGAAGGAACCGCCTCAAATAAAGAAAGCATTTTTTAAGGCGGTTAACTTAAAAAATGTTTTATTTATTTGAGGCGGTTCTTTCACCCACCATATAAAATGCATAATTTGAAAAAACGTTTTTTGATGCGACATTTTCTAAGGCGGTTAAAATGGATTTAACCGCCTTAAAAAAACAAATTTGTACTAGTGAAAGAACCCCATTACTAGCATATTTGTGGATAGAAAAACCGATCGATCTAGATAGTTAGGGTTAAATTTTGAATAAAAAAACCAAAAAAACCCGATCGATGTAGAAATTTCCTTCTACTCCAACCTCTCTTGCTATCCTCAACATGAAAATTAAAGTTCAGGTTGTTCCAACACTTGACAATGAATCGAAAATGCAAACAAAAGTGGCATAGACTAGCATTTGGTTGCATTTCGGCTACAATAAGACTAAACACCATATATCAGAAGCGACTTAGGTTACCCAAGAAATCAAGCGACAATGGAGTGCGATCAGGAAATGAGGTAAAGATCATACCTTTAACGAGTAAGGTTTCCATCTCTGCACGCATTCGTATCGTAGTGGCCGTGATCGAAGACTGTGATTGGAGAAGACAAGCGGTGATCGTATCCGCGGTTGTGGGGACGAATTTTGTGGATGACGGGCTAGGCATGGGTGAACGAATGAGGACTCGAATTGTGATAAAGGGGGTGAAATGACTTTTTTCCCCACCTTAACGTCACCAGTTTGAAAATTAATGGGATATGTGACGATAGTTGGAGTTGGAGTCAGGGACTCCATTGACAAAAATGAAACCATAAGAACTCAGATCCCGAAATTCACACGATGAGGACTCAACATGCATATTGGAGCAAACCTTAAGTTCGCAAATTGCAGTTTAAGTTCATAAAGATGAGCAAAGTTACTTGAGCGCTACGCCACAACAACTTTCTTTAGAAGATTACAACATAGATAGAAGACACTAATATGTCTTATACATTACAGTAGATAGAAAACTCTATTATGCCCCTTATGTTGAGAAACTTATTTAAGAAATGTCAAAAGTGATATCACGCATTGTAATGGGGGCGCAAGATGACATTAGCGGGTTAAAGGCACGTTTTCAAACATTGTTTCACGTGTGAAAATGGAATTAACGTTACTAAGTACACAAACGTTCAAATCATTCAAGCTGTTATATCATGAACAAAACTGATGCCAAATCTTACGTTAAGGCAAGATCGTTGATTAACATTGCAGCGGAGGCGCAAGATGACATTAACGTGGTTAAGGGCACGTTTAAAAACATCGTTTTATGTGTGAAAGTAGAATTAACATTACTAAGTACATAAACGTTCAAATCATTCGAATTGTTATATAAGGAACAACATTGTTGCCAAATCTTACGTTTAGGCAAGACCGTTGATTAACATTAAAATAGTAAAAAAAATTAACAGGTTTAAAATATATATTGTACTTGGCTAGGTTAAAAGATTATAAACAAAATAAGCTAGAGTTAAAACAAAGTCCGTGGCCCATCCAAGGAGGATACCCATGTGGTTTGGAATTTAACTCATGACCTCTCAGTCATAAGCTTAATTTCTTTATTGCCCTCATGCCATTGAGCTAGAAGCACATTGGCATTTACTCGTATTAACTAAATCTATTAAACCTACACCTACCAAGATTTGAACTCTCACCAAATGATTAATGTTCCACATGATTTAACAGCCACAATGACCTCCACAAGCACCTTCGATTCATAACATAACCCTACTCAATTCACCACCTATATCATAACCAAGAAATTTTGCCCCCCTAAGATATAGGAAATCCCATCAAGTATATATCCAAATTCAAGATTCACATTAATCTTGAGGTATCTTTAATATCAAATATTATTATTTGTGATAATATCTAACGTAAATATAAAAAAAAAAAAAAGTTGAAAGGAAATCTACTTGCATTTAAAAGTAAATTTTTTTAATTTAGCTCAAAAGTCATATATTCAACACAAGAAATGGAACTCTTCAATAAATATTTCAATATACAAGTCAACTTGTTTCTCAAATTCTCTTAAAACCTTCAAAACATATGAAACAAAAATCTTGGCACCAACAATGCCATCATCTTCATAATTCTTATTATCATCGCAATGAACTCAGAAAATACCAGACCATTGGGATGATATAGTTACAAATTGTTGCTAGCTCTTAGCATGAGATGAACCATATTTGCAGACATCATCGCGACATACCGGGCAGATCCTGTTAAGTCAAGTTAAGGTAGACGTCATCGCATAATCAACCCAATTACAAGTGAAGGGTTAAAAGTCCCACCTTTATCTAATACAAATATATCTTGTTTTCAAATTAATATAACTTTTTGTTATGGTTATTAATTTGTATACTAGAAATTATGTATTTAAATTTTAAAGCACAAAAAAGGTGACTTGATGGGAAAAGTAAAGAGATTATATATAATTTTTTTTTTTTAAAAACCTGTGAACATTCTTAAGCCATTCGTCTACGCAGCTTTTATGAAATTCATGGTGGCAACGAAGCACCCGAACTTCAACTCCATGCTCGTATTCAACGAGGCATATATAACATCTGTTCAAACACCAACCAAAAAATAAAAAACTAAACAAATAACAGTAAAATTGTGTTTTTATCCAATTTGGATTTCTTACATGTTAATAAGTACTAAACAAGATTAATACTTTTTGGATATGAAAATAACATCAAATAAACATACTGTGGGTCTTCTTGATTAAAATGATTTTCCAATTTGCGGTAAGGTTTTACAGAAAGTGCTTCCACAACTTGACAAGAAGCAGGAACTGATAAAGGTTGAGGTAATAAAGATAAAGATTGATCATTGATGTCATTCATCGCCTAATCAACATAACATTAAAATTTCAACTTACTGAGGAAATTAAATCAGCAATATTGAAGCATTATTCTTCAAATGACGAAAATAACCTCGTAAATAGTTTCAGCCATATGAATAATATTTGGGATGCCACCAACAGAAATGGTACCATCATGTTGGTTTAGATTTTTGAGATGGCATGTACATTGTTGACTTTGACTTTGACCAGATAAGCTGCAAGACCTCTTGTGATTCTGAATGATTATCGTTAAGTGAATAACCAAAATCAGACAATCAGTTACTTAGAGTTATGAATCTTAGTTACAATCTTGATAACAGATTATCTCAACGGAAAATTCGAACATGGTAATCTTCATATCAAATTATTATCCAATTAAGTAATCAGTAGCTTGTGATTCTTGACTAATTGCACATCCAAACATCCGTAAGAAGCTAAGATTGATATACGTTATTACATTCATAACTATAAGCGAATCTTTACATGCTTCTCTACAAATCAAATCATTTGATACTCAAATATCATAATCATTATCATAACAAATTATACCCAAATACTCAATTCTATTTTATACAAAACAAATATCCAAACACCCGCTTTGAATCAACATCAATTCTATTTAAAACAACACTTCACTGATCCCTGGGAAAATTCTATAAAAATAAAATAAAATACTAAACCATGTGCAAAGCTTAATGTACAAGTAACTAGTAATGAAATCGAGATTCGAATAACAAAGTAACCTGATCATCAATATCATTGATAGTTTTGCTATCGGTGGATCCCATCTCCCTCGGCCGATCGTCTAATCATTTCATATTTCAGATAAGAAATTCAAAGACAGAAGATGAAATCCCGAGTTTATCGCGCAATTAGTTATCCATTGTAAGAGAGAAAGGCGGTTCCGGTGGCAGAGTTTCGGATTCAAACTGCAAATTGGGGAGTGCGCGCTCTTCGTATCTCAAATGGTTTACCAAGTCTTTAGAAGAATATTATTATTTTATTATTATCCGGAATAGGATAAACTATTGTCTAAAAACTTGTAAAACTAAAATCATAATTTGGGACCAAATCCAGAATTTTGACAACTCTTGTATAATATTCAGTGACCTTTTGAAAATTATGCTAATTCTTTTCTCTAATTATTTTGCCCCTTCTAACGTTTTTTATTTTATTTTTAAGATTAATAATGGAATGTTTTTTTTTAAATATATTTTTAGGTGTTTTTTAATTTATTGTAATTTATTAATTATATATTTTAAAACACAAAATTAAAAAATAAATCAACGATTACATCATGATTACGAATCCACACCCACTCACTTGGGTATCTATACCCCAAGTGAGTGCTCATGTAAGTGGTTTTCTCTCCTGCGCGACGCCTACGTGTGAGGGGTGGGGACTGTGATGAAGGAAACCTTTTAACCGTATCGTAATATAAATAAAAAAGCTCCTTCCAGAGACACCTATGACTTAACTATGTGGCATTGCTGTAAATATAATCAATTTATGTTACTCCCTTTGTTTTTATTCCTATTTATATATTTTTTTTGGCACATAAAAACACCAAACACAAGCATGAAGCATGGTAAAAAAAATAACAAAATATAAAAATACGAAAATGCATAAAACAAAAGAATAGAATGATGCAGTACTAATAAGCATGCAATCAGATCCAAAGCGATTACTATCAAACAAGCATAAAATCCTAAGACTATGTGAGTAAAAGCCAAGCTATGGAGCCTCAACAAAGGTCATCACGCTAGCAGCTCCTAAAACTTTCTGATAATTCTTAACCTTTGTTTTATGTGTCAAGAAGGTCCTATCACTAATCATGTCCCTATAGAGGTGCAAGTCTACAAATTCTCGTCAAATCTGTTCATCTCAAGTCAGCTTCAGCCTGCCTCTACTCCTCTTCCCCTTCATCGTGAGGGTCTCCATTCTCCCACTTGTGTAGTCATTTTCCAACCCCTCACTTTCCAAAGCATCTCAATCTTCCCTCCTTTATTTTATGAGAGATGCATGCCACCCTTAGTCTATCTTTGAAAACCTTATTTTGCAACCATGTATAATTTTCCTTTCAACCTTTTGTAAATCAACTATTGCACAAAATGGTTGTGGCTGCTCTCCATTTGCACCAACCAACTTGAATTTTGTGGACTACGTCGCTTAAATGCCCGCGTCACTCTGAACGAATGGTCCTATATACTTGAACTTTGTTGTTTGTGGCACCATTTGGCGTCCAATAGTTACTTGATCTTCCTCCTCATAGTTGCCTCCATTAAAATTACAGCATAGGTACTCGATCGGTTTTAGACCGGCTGATGCACATGCCTTAATGCTCTAAGCCCCCGTGCCACTCCTTTAGCATTATATTTAGCTCCCCCTTCCTTTATGCCACCAACACAATATCATCCGTGAAAGGCATGCACAACAGGATGTCCTTGAGAATCGACTTTGATAGCTCATCTAAGATAGTCGCAAAAAGGAACATGCTCAATATCGATCCTTAATGAAGTCCCACCTTAATTGGGAAGGAGTTTGTATCTCCCACTGGCGCACTGACACTAATCTAGGCACTTCCATACGTATCCTCTATTATATTTATAAACTTCCATGGAATACCTCTGATCTTGAGACTATCTTAAATCAACTGGCGTGGCACACTACCGTAGGCCTTTCAGGATCAATGAACTCCATATGCAGATCTTGCTTCTTCTGCGTATATTTATCTACTAGTCTCCTCATAATGTGTATTGCCTTTGTAGTCAACCACCTAGTCATAAACATAACCATAACCTAGGGGTGAGCAAAAAACCAAACTAACTGAACCGGACCCGAATTAACCGAACCGAAAAAACCGAACCGAACAATAAACCGAAAGAAAACCGAACCGAAAAAATTGAAACCGAAACATTCGGTTCGGTTATTCCTTTTTCAAAAACCGAAATAACCGAACCGAACCAAATCACCTAAATTTTAATTTTTTTTATAAATATACTAGTGTTTATATAAATTTAATATGCGTTTATGTGTATATATATTAGTATTTTTATTTGCTTTATAGTACTTATTAAATAGACTAATATCTTAAAGATTTATATATCATTATTAGAAAGTTCTGATATGTTTTGTAATTATACTAGTATATTCATACATCAATTTTTATCATTAAGTATGTTAAATTATTGAAAACGGTTTAATTTACAAAGGCAAAATATGTTTCGCCACTATTTATTCATATCGTCTCATAAATCACTTCATGAATTAGCTATTAATAGTCTATGTGTTTGCAATTTTAACGTTTTGTTACTTATAAAAAACAAAAAATAAAATAAAATATAAAGAAACCGAAAATAACTGAAAACCGAAACCGATAATATAACCAAAAAACCAAAAACCGGAAAACCGAAACCGAACGATTATTAAACACTAATAACCGATTTTTTTGGTTACGGTTTTAGGCAATAACAGAAACGAACCCAACCGTGTTCACCCCTACCATAACCTGAGTCTCTCTTCTCAATCTTTCCTCGATCACTCTTTCTCATATTTTCATCGTGTGACTCAAGCCCAAAAATAATTTTTGCAACATTAGGCATCTCCTTTGTTCTTGTATAGTAGAGCTAAAACACTACTTCTTTAGTGATCCGAAATCTTACCAGATTCTAGTATAGTGCTAAACAAAGCTGTCAAACCGCCTACTCCATCCTCTATACATTTGCATACTCTATGGAAATGTTGTTCTACCCACCGCTGTTTCCCTTCCCATCTTCCTAAGAACTCTTTTGACCTTTGTTGCGGTAATACTTTTGCACTAACAGTTGTTCCTTGGTCGTCCAATGCTAGTGGAGTTCTCGTTCCTTCTTGATAGTTCCTAACATTGTTAAAAAGGCCACCGAAGAAGGTTTGCCACCTGTCTTTGATGTTTTTTCGTTTATCTGAACCCTTCCATCCTCACTCTTTAGAAATTTCAGTACTCGTAGATCCTGTCTCTTCTGCTCTCTTGCTTTGGCAATTTTTAACATGTCATGCTCTCCTTCTTTAGTTTTTAGACATTGAAACATAGTTTCTATATTTAACTACTTTAATTACTTTTAATATTTAAAATAAACTACTGGGGATCCAGCAAGTAATGTTGACTAATTATCTGAAAAACCTATAATTAATATAAAATATTAAGATAGCTTCATGTTGCTTAAAATATCAATGTTTTTTAAAACCGTTAGCCCTTTTAGTGGCAATCTAATCTGTTTTCATGTATGTCTCAAGTTCGTAACTTTCGGTGTTAACAGACGTAGCCTGTTTAATAAAATTATATGTCAAAGTTTTAAATAAATCAAAGTTATCACCTTGGTTCGTATGAGGAAACACACCCCCCCCACCCCCCCTTCC
>WOUH02057506.1:0-10864 GCA_009936405.2 Stevia rebaudiana
TTTTTGTGCAAGGTTTGACTTCTGTTTCTTGGGAAATCCCCTGAGATGCTTTCTGCTGGGGGCTACAGCAGGCATTTATCCTTCCCCATGCTTTCTTTCACGAAAATGGTATGCTTGGGGAGATTCATACTTGATTTATCTTGTCCACCTTTCCACTTATATCTTTCTTGAGATCTGTGTTCAGGTTCGTCAGTTAAATCCCCGAAGGGGAGGTAAGATAAATGGCTCGTCATTACTGGCCATTATTCGTCCTACGTCATCACATTGGATGTTCAAAAATTAGATATAACACTAGTATAAGTAAACGTACCTGAATTATAAAGTGATTTAGAATAATAGGCCATACCGAGAATCAATGCAGGTGACAACTTCGTGTCCCCTGTAGAAAATACGAATCCATATATCTTCTTAGGATTTTCAAAATAATTATCTCCTAAGCTCCTAAAAATATTCTAGTAAGAATATCCTAGTTGATGGCCAGAACAACTGGAATGTCATTTCGTAGGAACATGGGTTAAAACCATTGTCAATCATAGAATAATTTATCTTGCATCAAGCCAATTAATAACATAAGTTTAAAACTTCAGAATTTAATCATGGGATAAACCATTTCTTTTGTTGTATGATGATCCTTAGGAAATAGCGTGGGCCAAACCATAATTTTCGTGGGCCAAGCCAGTTAATTAACTTATGTTATAATCTTTGGGATCATTGATAAAGTTGTCGAAGGCGCAAGACGCACTTAAGGTGCATAGGCTGCGCCCAAAGTCTTGACTCAAGGTGCTTACAAAGCAAGGCTTTCTTAAGAAAAGGCATGTAGTATAAAAATACCATTCAATGGGTTTTTGGACGTGTTTTAGCCTTCTTTGGGTCTATTTTAGGTTGATTTTCGACTTGGCCGGAATTTTGGTCAGAAAGTGCAAAAGGTGGCGCTTTTGTGAGCCTTGCGTCTCTTGGGCGCCTAGGCTCGCTCCTTTCACACCTTTGAATTTATAGATGAAAACCATATGATAAAGCTTGGGATCCTCGTCCGAATAACATGCTTGTTATACCTTAAGATTTTGCTTAAGGATCCTCCAAATAAACCAAAACGACGAGATTGTCGGCCACAGAAGTGTGTACCGGTCCCAACCATTCCAAATTATCCTTTGATATGTACACTCTTGGCGAGGTGTATAAACTAGCTTACTTAAGAGAGGCAAAAGCCGTCTAACCTAAGAAGATGTTAAGAAATCTTTTAATCGTATATGGGATGACCAATCCTTAATCTTGGAGTTCGGGATCTCGGGGATTCCTGCAAAACAGTGAAATCTTGGTGAAGGTGTGCGTTAGGGATCCTAACGACCCTCCGATGCCTAAGTCAGTTTCCGGTCAATAAATAATAATAATGTAATCGGAATACTTAAAATATAAATAAGGGAACATACTAGTGCTTTGAGTGAAAAGTCAAAAGTTCTACCTTTACATGAAGTATGCTTTGAGGTGAATCATGTTCGAGGATCTTGGAAGTACCTCACCATCCATATTAACTAACCAATATGCACCCTTACCTGCTTTGGCATCGATCAAGTATGGACCTTCCCACTTAGGAGCCATGCTTTCCATCGCTGGGTTTTGTAGTATTGTGAAAAGCTTTTCTCAGTACCATGTCCCCAACTTGGACTCTTCTCTCCCCCAATGTTCTTGTTGTAGGATTTAGAAATCCTATGCTAATATTCTGCCATATGAATCTTAGCAAGATCCCTGAGTTCATCTACATTATCAAGATCTTGACAGAGAACTTTTCCTTTAGTTTCAGGATCCTGAAGACTAGATCTTGCCGTGAGGATCAACATCTCCGTTCGAAGAACAACTTCTGAACCAAATACCAGGGAGAAGGGAGTCTGTCCAGTGACATTCTTCATAGTGGTTTTGTCATCCCAAAGGATTAATGGTAGCTCTTCTGCCCATTTTCCTTTCTTAGATCCTAACCTTTTCTTGAGATTGTTGATAATGATCTTATTGATGAATTATGCTTGTCCATTGGCCTGAGGATGAACGGTAGTAGATCTAATCATCTTGATTCCCAACTTGCACAAAATTTGGTTGTCCTTTTACCGATGAATTGAGATCCCTTATCACATGTGATCTCTTTCGGGATCCCGAATCTGATCAGGATATTTCCTTTTATGAAAGAGATTACCTCTTTTTCTTTAACTTGGATGAATGCTTCCGCCTCTATCCATCTAGAGAAATAATCAGTCATGGCTAGCATAAAAACTTTTCCTCCTGGAGCCTTAGGTAATTTCCTGACAATATTCAATCCTCATTTCATAAAGGGCCAATGAGAGACTATGGGGTACAATGGTTCTGCTGGTTGTTGAAGTATACTACTATGCCTCAGACAAGCATCACACTTATGTGCATAGACCATCGCGTCTTTTTTCATTGTAGGAAAATAATATCATGTCCTTAGAATCCCTGAGAGTCGTGCCCTGCCGCCAGTATGATTTCCACAATCACCTTCGTGGTTATCCTTGAGGACTTGTTGAAATTCTTCTCCTTCTAGACATCTCAAGTATGGGCCTGCAAGAGATTGTTTATATGGATGATAGGGATCTTGATATCTTCAAGTATCTTTAGCGATAAAGCGAGATTTTCCAAAGCATCAGCTACAACATTCTCCTCTCTGGGTACCTAATTGATATCAAAAGAATCGAAATACCCATCTAATTTCTTGACTATTTCAAGATACTGGGCTAATTTCTCTCCTTTCACGGCATAAGAGCCATTGAAGTGATTGTAATCAGTAGAGAATCCATGATTACTTGGAGACTTATAATGTAGATATCCCTAGCTATATGTAATCCTGCTATTAAGGCTTCGTGTTGGAACTCACTATTGGTAGCCTGAAAATCACAACAAACCGAATTGGGTATAGAGTGTCCCTCTGTGGTGATTTCCTGGCAATGGCGCCAAAACTTGACGTGAAGTCAAAGTATCACTTAAAAATAATCCCAAATATACTAATTAGATAGCGGTAAAAAGGGTATCGAAGACATGGAGTTTGTGCAGTATGCATCACTTTGGTAATTCACTTTGGTAATTGTTATTTAAATGATTAAGAAAATTAAAACATGTAAAAGTAAAGCTTGATTTGAGTTTGTAGATTTTAAACTAGAGCTTTGATTTTGCAACTAAGTAATGCTTTGTAAATAAAGACTTGTAACAATTTTTAGAAAGAGTATTCCTCCCGGATTCTGGTTTTAAGCAAACAACAAATGTGAATGATCAACTAAAAAGAACCACATAGACATGGTTCGTGTGTGTGCAATAGCTTGTGATAAAAGGGAACCAAGTACTCGGATTACTAGAATGCGAGGTTATTACCCTAGGCATGTTCCTTTTATATTTGAGGCACCATGTATAGTGTCCAAATATCCTTTAAATCGTCTAACTGTTGGATTTCTAAGTCTACTTCGGGTTGGATATCTATACTAAAATCTGCCACAAAGTCTGCTACGGCTTGGGAATTTATGGTTGTTCTAGGCTCATAAACCAAGTCGTAGGTGCTTAGTTTAGCTGACCATTTGGCCATTCTTCCCGATAGTTTTGGTTTCCTAAGGACATTTTTAATAGGATAGTTTGTCTTAACATGTATACTATGGGTTCAACGTAATGTCTTAACTTAGTGGAGGCCATTATCAGTTCTAAGGTGAGTTTTTTTACGTGGTAATATCTAGTTTCAACGCTTAAAAGGCTCTTACTTACATAGTATACAGGATGGTGATTTCCCTCATGATCCTTAACTAGGACAGCACTTATATTAGGTGTTTCCCCCCCATAGTAGTGGTGAGGGTTCAAATCCTTGCAAGTGCAAGGTTGGGTGATTCTGGTGAAATAAATTTGTTGTTCTAAAAAAAAAACTTATGATATTTTGGGATACCGCTAAGTATAGGAATAATGGTTCGGAATCCTAAGGTTTCATTAGCATAGGAACGAAAGTGGGATATTCATTCAAGTATTGGAGGGCTTGCTTGTGTTCCTCTCCCCATCGTAACGTTTTAATATTTTTTAGAGTATCATAGACTCCTTTGCATCTTTCTAAGAATCTTGAAATGAAGCGATTAAAAGCAGCTATCCTTCCTGTTAATCTCTGATCATCCTTGATGTTTATTGGAGATTTTAAGTCGAGGATAGCTTTGATTTGTTCCTGACCAGCTTCAAGTCCTCTTTTGGTTACCATATTCCCGAGAAACTTTCCTAACACTACCCTGAAGTGGCATTTGCATGGATTAGGTTTCATGTTGTATTGGTCAAGGATACTGAAAGCTACCTGAAGATCCTTAAGGTGATCCTCAATCTTTTTTGACTTTACAGCCAAGTCGTCGATATAGACCTCCATGGTGTCCCCGAGATGATCTTTGAAAATCATATTTACCAGCCTTTGGTATGTTGCTCATTCGTTCTTCAAACCAAATGCATGACAATATAATAGTAGATCCTTGATGGAGTCGTGAATGCAGTATCCTCCTGTTCGGAAGGTTCCATCTGGATTTGTTGGAATGCTGTTGAGGTATCCATAAAAGTCAGGATCCCGTGGTCGGCTGTCGCATTGACCATGGAGTCGATATGTGGAAGAGGAAAAAGATCCTTTGGGCAGGCTTTATTGAGGTCCGTGAAGTCCACACAGACTCTCCACTTTTCGTTCTTCTTTGGACAAAAACTACATTGGCCAACCATCTCGGGAATTTTACCTCTCTTATCATTAAGGATTTAAGTAATCTCTCTACCTCTTCTTATATGATAAGATTCCTTTATGTAGCCAATTTTCTTGTCTTTTAGTGGATTGGTTTGAAGGATCTATCCAATCCTAATTTGTGGGTGAGCACATCTTTGGAGATCCGTGTCATATCTTCATGCTTCTAGGCAAAGGTATTGTATCAGTTCATCCTACTCAATCTTGATGAGCACTTCTTTAGTATCCTGCTCAGAGGTATCCTACTTTGAGATATCCTGGACGCCGCGTGCTTTCCATTTTTGCTGCTATGCTAGTGGGATCTTTAACGCCTTCATTGAGGAAGTTTAGTTTTCCTTAGCTTCTTGTTGGTCACTGTAGATCCTTACCACTCCCCAAGGTGTGGGTAGATTTACGCATTGGTGGTGCGTCGATGGCACCGCCTTCATATCGTGGTTCCATGGTCTACCGACGATTAAGTTGTATGATGACTGTGAGTTCATCACACAGAACTTTTGCATCGTGTGGACTCCTTGAACGTACACTGGGAGCTTGGTCTCTCCTTTGGTTGACTTGGTCTCTCCGCTAAAGCCTACTAGAACTGTGGATTTTGCCATGATTTTTATGCGGTGAATCCCATTCTCTGAAGAGTTTTCCATTGGATGATGTCTGTCATAATCGATCAGGATCCTGCAAACATAGTGGTTGGTGATATATAAGGTAATCACCAGTCCATCATGGTAAGGATCCTGAACATCATCACGACCGTCTTCATCAAATGACATAACCATTTTGTCAGTTAGTGTCAACTTCTTGATCGGTCGATCGCCATTCTATGTGTTGGTTTCTTTATCATTTTGTTTGGCTGTTGAGTGCCTTACACCGCAGATAAATGATCCCCCAGCAATGAAATGTACTATCTTTGCATCTAGAGGTGGAGAGGCTATTCGATGTGGAGCGTTTTCAAGATCCTAGTGAATGGGATCCTCGTTCTTCTGTTTTTTTCCTTCCTAAGAGCACTTTCAGATGTTCTTTACTAAGGAGATAACTGATTTCCTTCCTAAGCGCGATGAAATCTTCTATTGTGTGACCAAAATACTCATAATAGGCACACCATTTTGACATGTCTCTACCGTTGCTTGTTTTGTCATTCTTCCTGGGTCATGTTGCTTTGTCCCTAAAATCCTGCATTGCAAACATGAGTCAGGTAACATCTACCGAGAAATAGTAATCCAAAACTCAGGGATATTCCTCATCATCCTCATCGTCCTCTACCACGCTAACCCTATGGTTATTATTCCTATTATAAGGTCTAGGCCTATAGCTTTTATGGGGAGATTCTGTTTTCCTAGCTAAGGTATCTTGAGCAGTAGGGCGCTTTAACCTTTTTTTTGTAGGTTTTGGTCATCTTCTAGCCTGATGAACCTTAAGGATCTGCTTCTTACTTCGTCTAAGGATCTACAAGGGATCATAACTAAGTCGTAATAAAATTTAGAATCCCTAGGTACTCCCATGTTAAAATCTTGGACAGCAGTATCCATATCTAAATTTGGGATCTCTAGAGCTTCCCTACTGAATCTGGCTACATAATCCCTGAGGGATTCTTTTGAATTAGCGTTTACCCTATATAGATCGCTAGTTAATCTTTCAAACTTCCTACTGCTTGCAAACTGACTGTTAAACAAATTAGCTAAATGTTCGAAAGAAGGAACATAGTAAGTGGGAAGACTTAGCAGCCATGTTAATGTTGGTCCTGACAGAGTTGCCCTAAATCCCTTGCACAAACAAGCTTCTTTAAGGTGTATAGGGATAGGACTGAGTTCCATTTTCTCTCTGTACTAAGCTAAATGTTCTTCTAGGTCTGTGGTACCGTCGTATAACTTCATTGTTCGGACTTGGAACTTTGGAGATCTCTGCTTCTGAGAAAAAAGCTGCAAACCTCTATACTTTGATGGCAGTATCATGCATTTCAGGCATTGGCTTGACGATCCCTGGGACACTGGATATCATTTCTTTAATCTTTTTCATTTCCCTTGCAACAGTTGGGTTCACGCCTATATCCTGTGACAAGTTGGAATTGTTAGCGTCACATGTAGCATGTTTAGGATATTGACGATATGATCATGTGAAATTGGGATCCTGGGACAAGGATCCTGAATTTTCAAGGTCCCATACGGGGGGTGATGTGATGTAAACACATAGCATCCTGTAGTGTAGATAGAGTCTTTTATTTGTTTATTTGTATAGTTTGTATAGTTTTTTATATGATTCTTGAAAGAATAAGAGTTTGTGTATTTTACTTATTCAAGAGAAAACGAGACTATCGTGTTGAAAATAATAAAGAATTCTGGAAAAAGGAAGCTACGCGCAACCCAGAAGAGAAAGCTGTGCGATGCGCGCTAGCCGAGAAAAAGCAAAATTCGTCCCTGACTATTTTGCCCTAATCTCTACGCGCGGGGAGGGGATGCGCAGCTGCACGATACGCGTAGATTCGTTGATGACCAAAAACCCTAATGTTTTCATATAAATAGATTGGTTAAATTAGGGTTTTAGAGTTCGATTCCTCACACCTTTTTGGACGATTTTGGACGAGGAAGCTGCTAGTGGAAGAATGTTTGAAGCTTAGTGAAGGATATGCAAGTTTGGTTGGTGTTTTTAGTTGTTAACTACATTGATTGCATTGTTTTGATTGTTTCTTCTTAGTTTGCTGTTTGACAATGAATTGTTTACTGCTCTTACACATTTTAATTAATAAAAGTAATATGCTTGGCTAATTTCCTTAGTAGTTTCCTAAGAGATGATAATTTTTTATTTTGCTGTTGATTTTGGTGTTTGGACAATGATATAATACGATTGGTAGTGTTCTAGGTTAAAATCCAGATTATGTCTAACTATATTGCATTATAATGTATTTGTGATTAGTAATAGAACATGTCTAGAGATTGTTTGTCTATGAATAGTTTTGATGTGATGTTTGAATTGCTAATCTAGGTTGTGTTTTGCACCTTTGAGACCGAGAGGGTAAAAGGGTAATTTGTCTATTGCGATATTGGTTGTTCTAGGTGGACCGGAAGGAGACCTAGATTGACCATGTGTTGTCTTTAGCAAACGAGTATAGGACAACGTAGTTTGGTGCCCATAGTTGCTATACTAGGCCAGAAGGACAATTTGGTTCGAGAACTTAGACACTGGTAGGTTAGACCGAGGGGGAAACTGCGCTTAAGATCGTGTGTACTTTAGTAGGCTGCTTTTGGTATCTTTGTCATGTTAGTTTAGACCAAGAGGGAATTCCACATTACCTATGTTGTCACTAGTTGTCCTAACCATTAGAAAACACAACACCAATAATGAGTCCATGATCCAAAGTCTTCACAATTGATGCATGATTCTACACTAGGTGACTGCTTATTTCTCATTTAATTGATTGCATGCGTTCGTTTGCTTGTTTTGATATTTCTAGTTAATTACCTGAAAAAAGACCAAAATACCCTCTTCCTTAGATAATTAGGATTATATCTTTTTCTAATCCGAGTGTGCCATTGGTTCTGTCCTATAGTCCTTTAACGATACTCGGTCTTGCTTGCTTTGCTACTTGTGACCAGTGCACTTGCTGATTGTGTGTAGTAGACCTTACACCGTTTTTATAAATTTATTACTTCACACGATTTCACGCATGAATATTACACATCATGGGTCCCAAAGTCACAGGATTTCTCTTCCTGAATCCTGAGTCCGTAGGGTTCTGAAACGTAAATCCTGGGTACTCAGAACTTAGAGTTTGGGATCCTGATGCCTTAGGATTTTGAGATAAAAACTTTGAGTTAAATAAATCATGAGATAAGGGTTTAGAAACAGGGAGATCCCGGGGATATGAGTAGGATCCCAAATACTCAAGACTCTTATCCCTGCTAGTCCTAGGGGGGTAACTGAATCAGTTGTTGTATCCGATTCCATCATGGTGATTGTGTCCCCCATATGGAATTCTAAGCATCTTGGCTCGCTAAAATCTAAAGTTTTGGGCTCCAGGGGTGAATAACCCTCTTGTCGTTTCTTTTACAAAGCCATAACGACATCTAAGAGGATTTGGTTAGTCAGCCTGTGTTGTTCCATATGATCCCTCATTAAATTCATGGTATTGGGAGTATATCCTTTCTGATCCGAGTGTGCCATTGGTTCTGTCCTATAGTCCTTGAACGATACTCGATCTTGCTTGCTTTGCTACTTGTGACTAGTACACTTGCTGATTGTGTGAAGTAGACCTTACATCGTATTTATAAATTTATTACTTCACGCGATTTCACGCATGAATATTACACATCATGGGTCCCAAAGTCACAGGATTTCTCGTCCTGAATCCTGAGTCCGTAGGGTTCTGAAACGTAAATCCTGGGTACTCAGAACTTAGAGTTTGAGATCCTGATGCCTTAGGATTTTGAGATAAAAACTTTTAGTTAAATAAATCATGAGATATGGGTTTAGAAACAGGGAGATCCCGGGGATATGAGTAGGATCCCAAATACACAAGACTCTTATCCCTGCTAGTCCTAGGGGGTAACTGAATCAGTTGCTGTATCCGATTCCATCATGGTGATTATGTCCCCCATATGGAATTCTAAGGATCTTGGCTCGCTAAAATCTAAAGTTCTAGGCTCTGGGAGTGAATAACCCTCTTGTGGTTTCTTTTACAAAGCCATAACGAGTTAGTCAGCCTCTGTTGTTCCATATGATCCCTCATTAAATTCATGGTTGATGTTAGGGCTTCACTCGAAAGTGTAGTTGCTGTGAAAGGTGGTGTCCTCGGGATATGAGTTGTTGGAACCGTCGGAGGCATAGCAGCTTGGGATGTGTTGCATGTTTTCGCCTGCTTTTTACCTACGTTGTTAGCTTTTGAAGAATAAATAGGTAATGAAGTCAGAACAGTTGTAGATATGCTAGATGTAAATATCACAGACAAAGTTTTTGGTTGTTAAGACATTTTTGAAAACTGTTTTGTGAAATATTTAAGTTTTTTTTTTAAGATCCTTTGATGATTTGTTTAGGTATAATGCACCGTTTGCCCCACGGTGGGTGCTAAATTGTATCGAGATAAAATTACAAGTATAATTTTTAATTCCAAATTAGTAAACGGGGCTATAGAGCTAGTAGGAATACACTTATGTAATATTAACTAAATGACAAACAATTTAAGGATCCCGAAGGTCAAGATAATTATAAGTATACAATAAACAAGTTTAAACGCCATAACAGTCAAGATATAAGAAAACAATTTGAGGATCCTTACGGTCAGGATAATGACAAACAATAGATAGGATAACAAAAGCAATATAACAACGAATATAATGCAAATAATTAAGGATCCTGAAGGATACTGCGGTAAATGTAAAGTACACCACGACATAACGAGGAAGACCCTTAATCCTTTAGGATCTCCGGCATAAAACCTCGGGTTTCGACGAATGTGGAGCTGACTGATTAGCTTTATTACTTAAAACAAGATTACAAGTAATATCAAGAGCGTAGAACCGCTAGTGAATAATAAAGCTAACGAAAAAGACTTTCTTGTTAGAAAATGGTTTTGATTAAAGTAAGCAAACATTTCGAAGTGAAGTAGATAACAGAAAAAATTCAGAGAGATGATCGTAGTGAAAGTGTTGTGCGTTCAGGTGTGTTTCCTTATGGTTCAAGCCCTTGGTTATATACAAAATTACATACGACAGTTAGCCTAATCGAATCACGAATAATCACGGATCCTGCTGAGAACGTGAGAAACTCTTTGAGCTTCTTCCTCGAAATCCTTCACACGTTCAAGCAACCGCCTGGACCGAGTCCTTGGTAATGACTCAGCTTCTACTCATTCTTCTCACACGTGGTCTTTATCTACGAAGTTAATAAGTGTTTTGGTCAAAAACTAACAAGTGTCAATTTTAGATATTCCAAACTAGTTAAGTGAGGCTAAGTGTTTGTAAAAATAAGAAATATGTCGAATTGTTGAACTAACGGTTATATCCTTTAATATCCTTTATTATGTTTCAATATCCTTAAGTATCCTCAAGGATATGTTTAAAAAAATGCAGAATATGTAAATGGTAACACAAGGATTTTTAGCGAGGAAAGCCCTTAATCCTTACAGATTGCCGGCATAAAACC
>WOUH02057537.1:0-10863 GCA_009936405.2 Stevia rebaudiana
CAAATTTACAAGAGAATGCAAAAACATAAATATAAATACAAAATGTGTAAGTATTGGCAAGCATCCTTCTTTTTCTAAGTCTAACATTCCTGATATTACTCCCATAATATGTATGCAAAATACTGATTGACCTCAGTATGTTTTTAAGACCACAATACTATTGGCAAAACTGTGGATCAGACAGTTTCCAGTTATGTTTGTATTACCATGAAAGTTCTGGTACCGAAGCGTAATGTTTTTGACTCACATATGACTGCCAATTGTCATATAGAAAAAGAGCTAATAATGCATACGCTTAAAAGAACCGTTTACCGTATGAGGTTTATCATATCCAGTAGTACTACCCATTATTACCCAGCCACCCCGTGTTAACGGTCAATATGTACATTGAGGAATTTAGTTTGGCATGTTTATAATTCCTGTAATAACGAGTAGTCATTGTGTCTTATCCTTAATATGTGTTTGATTTCATATGTAATCTCCACCGTATTGTAAAACAGTAAAACGTTAATTAAAGAGGGGCCGTGAGACTCACTTGATTGGCGAGATAACGTGATAGAGAATACGATAGTGAGAAATAAGCAATCCTCGAGCGTAACCTCCCTTAAAACTTGCGATAACCGATCGATCTAAGCTTATATCAAATCTCTGCAACAACTAATACCCGAAGATCAGAGCGTGGTTGTGAGAGATGAGATCGAGAGTAGTGTGCTTCTGAGATCTGCTCATCGACCTCTATTTATAGGCGTATTTCGGTTTTCTACGTGCCACGCGCATGTTCTGAGAGGGGAGGTGCATGATACGTGTAGGGTTTACTTAATCGAGAAGTCTGCCGGCTTGAAGGGGCTACGTGCCACGCGCCGTCTTATGGCGGTGGCCCGCGTGCCGCGCGTAGGGTCTTGGTGACGTGCCCAGCCGTGGCTCGCCACGTGTGGTGCTGACTCGCTTCCATTGATTGCGACGTGTCCCAGTCGAATGCCACACGAGATCTGGTGCTGACACGTGGATTTGGCCCAATGACGGGGTGACACGTGACCCTGACATGTCATCTCGTGATATAATCAGACTAGTTTACTGTTTTCGTGTTTCCCGCTTCGTTCAGACTTTGTTTCATGCGCGGTTTCAACCCCATTGGTTTCATCTTCTAAGGAGGTGTCGGGATTTCAGGCCTATGGAACGTTGCATCGTTGTGCGTGTAATTTTTAAACCGTCACTCGTATTGAGATTTCGTATACAGTCAAATGATTTTAAATACGCATTAGAATACAATGATAATATTTATTTCGAAATAAATATTAGGTTAAATTAAGGTGACGTTGAAATTACGAGTGGCACAAGGCCGGAATTTGATCGGAACGGTGACAGAAAATGGCCAGTTGTTATACTTATTATCTATCTCATTGCCTCGTCTATTAGGTGAGTTCACGACCCCTCTTTAAATAACGTTTTTACTGTTTTACAGTACGGGGGGAAATTATATATACACACATGTTATGTTTTCATAAACATATATATATGAATATATACAAAGGTTATACTTTTATGACACGGCACAATGACTATCCGTTGTTAAATAATCGTAAAATGTTGTAACGTTTCTATACAACGTAAGCTAAGTCCTCTACAAACTGGACCGTTAACACAACACTGGGTGGCAGGGTAATAATGGGTAGTACTACTGGGTCTGATAAACCTCATGCGGTAGAACTGGAGGTTTACGCACAGGCATTATTAGCTCTCTTTTATATGACTGGTAATCATATGTGGGGCAAAATCTTATTACGCTTCGGTGCCAGATTTTTATGGTAATAACACCCACGGAAACTGTCTGATCAACAGTTTTACAAATAGTATTGTGATCGTTAAACACACTGAGGTTAAACAACGTTTTCAAGGATATTAATGAGTAATATCAACTATGAAACATAACAGAATTTTCATTGATAGAAGGAATATCAATCTATGGTTTCATACACGTTTTCAAGAGGTTTTACCACGAACTCTAAAACCTGCTTAATCAATAAACATAAAACTATGGGAAAGATAGTTTTACTAAACAAACTTAAACCTATGCTTTCAAAGGTTTCATCAAATGATATCTAAACATATGGAATATGTTTCATTAATCAAGTAACAAAGGTTTTACCTATAATATCAAAACATGTGAACTCACCATCTTTATAGTTGACCGTTTTCAAACTATATGTAATCTCAGGTATTTGATTCTAGTCAGGGTATTGGCTATCTAAGATAGGCACTTGTGTGATAGTGCTACACTCGTTTGTCATACACACTCAAGAACGCTTCCGCTACACTACGAGAATACACATACACTGTAAGTCATGTATTTTGGGTTTATCCAATAATCAATGGGCTCGATCCTGCATTACCGGCAGTTGACATGGCAGACCGCTTACGGACCGGTCGGAGGCCGGGGGACCGGGAAGTGGGGTGTCACACATTGTTTTTGCAATCAAAGTAAATGATCCATGTTTGTCACCACTGAATAAACAATATAACTATGTCTATGTGGTTTTCCCAAATTGATAATTAGGTCAAATATCTAACTTTAAACTTGAATCCCAGAGGAATCACTTTTCTCTTTAATTGTTTACAAACTCGTTTTTTTCTCAAATGCTATTTAAGTTTAATCAAATTCACAAACAATCTGGTTTACTCTTTTGTCAATTTAGTTTATTAGTAACAGTAAAATAACAAAGTAACACTAACCACATACTCTTCGTGGATACGATACCTGACTTACCCTAGCTATAGGTTATTTTTATGTTTTGCATGACCCAAACGACAAGTCATCATAATGCATCTAAATTGTAATACATTTAAACCAGCCAGTTAATATTTATTACCTAATCATTTTCAAAAAGTAAACATTAAAGATTCTACAACGATTAATTAACGATTAATGTACTTCTCATGATTCTCAACGTATTAATAACTTTAAAAGAAGGTGTCACATACTCACATCTGTGTGTATATAATAATATCTATGTTTTTTGGTGCATGGAGAATTAGTTTGAGACGAGAAATCGAATTTTTTTTTAAATAAATGTCAAGTTAATAGTTAAAATACATGTAAATAGTCTTAGGTAATTGTAGCCTTATAAGTAACATCCAATCTCTGAATATGACGAGTTAGGCATCGTGATTACGTGCTATCAATGATTCGTATTACCATTTTGTTTAGGTTGTTTTAACGCAATAAACAAATATACAATTTGAAGCAATTTAAAATAATACTTGAATTTTAATAGTGTTTTTCTCAATATTTTGTTGTGAGTTGTGACTCGTGTAACTGTAACTCTCAAATATATCCGATGCGGTATTAAATAATTAGTCCTACACATGATATAAGAATGTAAACAAAAGTAAGCATTCACTTCGTGACACGAACCTTTAATCATAGATTCATTGACGATGAGATCTATGTGGGTATGAACAAAAGAAACTTTGTAATTACGTAAAATAAAATGTATGAAATTATGACGACTCGGTTAGCTCCGCCAGGACACAGATCGATTTATTACAATATTTAAGCGCTTGAGGTTGTGGCATTAACCTGGTTAAGACAAAAAAAATATAAACTCTTCAACCAGAATATATATATGATATAATGAGTAGATTCTAAATTTTATAAACTTGAGGTGGATCAAAATAAAACTTTAAGAGTCAGTTTTGCCATGTTCCAGAGTTGAGAGGGGATTGTAAAACTTAATTAAGAAGTTAATTTTAATTTTGCCAACTACAGAGTTAAAGGGGGGAGCTATGTAACTTAGGGGTCATATTTGCATTTTTATTAAAGTTGGAGGGATAAAGATGAATTAAAATTACAAAAGAAATAAAACCAGTATATCTTGGGATAGTAATACCCACGTTTTTATGTAATTCAAAGAGCTTTAACCATCAAGATAATAACACTTTATTGTATATTTGTCAAGCCCGTGTGTTACACGGGTGGTTTAAAAAAAAACACATATAATAAAAAGTTTTGAAAAATATGATTAGAAGTTCTAATATATATATTTGTTTTTTCCAGTTCACTTCATCCATGCTTCTAAACTTAGTGATACCATTTTGGTTCCTTCAAACTTAACATAAAATTACATATATTAAGAAAACTGAAATTACAAATAGACGTTAAAAGTTTCTTTAATGAAGAGAATCCACCGGTAAACACGTCTTATATCTTTAGCACTCGAGCACCACTTCATCTTTTATAGTTTCACTGCAATACGTCAAAAACAACCATCTAGGACACTCGTCCACAAGTTGATTGAAAAAATTATATTAAATAAATGAAATTAGTAACTAACTTTAGTAATTAAGAAATATGAACTTTACAATAATTTTTATTAGATAAGATATGTTTCAAATTTTGTAAAAGTAACAGTTTTAAGTAATAAAGTAATTATATTGAAATAGAAAAAAAAATCTCATTGGGGAAAGAAGCAATGGTTCACCTGCTCAACTCTTGATGAGATCCTCTCAGCAGATGATACCCTTTAGTCCTTTACAATAAAAGACATCTTGAAGAAACAAAACAGCAGCAGTTTCCAAAGGTCCAATAACATATACATTGACAACAACAATATATGGTTGTATCCAACCAAGTTATACACACTTTCTTTAGCCACAACAACAACATAGCATAATGGGACCACTTGATAACACCATGGATGGTACATTGGTGGCCTAAAATCTGCTTAGATCATATCAACTATACCTAATAATCCAAAACAATAGCAAATTGGGGTGAAACATTCTATAATTAAAATAAACTCGAGACTTAGGCTTAAAAGATTTTGAGCATGTGATGAACAATAGCAATACCATCTAATTCTGGGGACCGGATTATATACCCCTTTCAAAGATATAGTTAAAAGTTATTATGAATATTAAAATAAAAAAAATCAACATTAAAACAGTTAAAAGGAAACTGTAAAACTAAAATATATAAATAGTAATAGAATTTAAAAAATTCACTCCCACTTCATCGCTCTTCATCTTTGTCACATGATTTGTTATATACACACAACACACTATATTAGAATAGTAATTCTGATTTTTTGGATTCAGTATTTCATCAGGCAGATTCACAGCTCAAAACTAACAACAATCCAATTCTAAACCAAGCAAACGCAAAATTAACCAATTAAAAACTTCAAAATCTGAGGCCAACTATGAAAAAAATACAATCAATTGAAACAAAAATTTTATGCAGAAATAGAAAGGGGCCTAGCTTATTTCAAGTTTGACTCCAAAAATTACTGTAAATATTGAAAGACGTATACATTTAATCAGAAGATTTTAAACAGCCAAAAGTCAACTTGAGCCCTTAATTTTATGAAAAAACTGTATTGCCAAACGATATTTGAAAAGTAGTTATATCTAATACAATCAAAATCATCTTAGTTACAAAAGGCCCACTTGAGCCTTTGACTACCAAAAAAGTAAGTGTATCCAAAAGCATCCATAATTATATATGTTGAAAGTCCAAGATTAATTATTTGAATAGTAGGAAAAAGATAAAAAATAGAAAAAGAGATTACAATGGATACCAACCCTTACAAAAAAAGAGAATCTACAAATACAATTATCATTTGTTATTTAACAGTCGTTTATCCATAATTTTTTTATTTAACAGATTTGCCTTTGAAGAAACCATTTTTGTCTAAATACATCTTAAATGTATTTAATTGTTTTAGCAATAAATATGGAAAAGTTGTATATGTTTTTAACATGTTTTCAATATCATCTTTTCCCTAAAGATTCCATTTAGTCAATATTACTATAAAACAACACCCTTACCTTATTTACAACTACCAAATTTTGAGTCAAGAAGTCTAACCTGCTATGAGGCAATGAGTGATGACCAAAGTAGAGGACGCATCCGGGTTAATCCTTCAAACTCCATATCTTATAAACAAAATCTTTTTAAATTGAAAAGCTTACCAAATGATATAATGCCATTGAAGGTTGATGGTTGTTTCTATTAAAACATCTCCATAGCTTCTGTTCGAAGAGCTCAACCTACTATAGTCAAATTAAATAAATTTATTTATCATAATGAATTTCTTACACAAAAATCGTTGTTAAACCCCAGTACCTTCACAAATTTCTCACTTAAATTTAACATCACATGTACTCTCATGGTTTGCAACTTAAAATTTCATATATCACATGTATTCAATCATCATCGATCCATAGTAACTAAAAATCAGATGTTTAAGCATGACTGAGTCTTGAATACTTACCAATGATTAACACTTGATGATCTTGATCTCTTTTCAACTGAAAACACAAGGAGAACATGATAAAGATGTATGTACATGAAATTGCCAATTTTCCCATAACCACTTTTCATGGAAATTTGTAAGACTAAATTAGAAAAACAGGAAACTCTGATTTGTGTACAATGTAAAACTAAATTAGAAAAAACCGAAAACTAATAAAAAATGTAGGATTACCATGAAAGTGTAGCCTCAATTAGTGTTCTTTTGTAATGTTCATCTTCATTGCATCTTAATCCATCTTCATTGCATCTTAATAAACTTCTGTTGTAAATTAAACCCCCAAATTGAAACAAATTCCAATGCAATTGAATATTAGTTTCATAATTCAAATTAAGTAAATAACAATGGAAAAGTTAAATTATAATTATAAATAAATGACTTATTATGGAGTAAAATAATAGCATATAAATATACCTCATTTTGACTTATCTAAAAGCTGCTCACCAGACTCTAGAGAGAGGGTTTTCTTATTATCCTTATCCTTTGAGTTCATGGTGCTTCCAATGAACATGAAAAGTGTATGCATAACCGAACAAGTTAAGCTAAAACAACAAATAACTTCATTAAAATACGGATAAAGAATAACTCATCAAAGTTTCAATAAAAAGCAAAAAGATTCATCACATAAATAATACTTGAAACTGCATCAAGTAATCCAAGTTTAAAATCAAACAGTTGAACAAAAGCTTAGATAAATCAAAAACATAGTTATGTATCAACTAACTAATACCAACTGAAATGAAGGTCATCCATTATTATCAGAAATTATCATCAGTGTATTACAATGCATAAATTCTTGTTCATGACTTTCTTTTAGAAGTTGGATTATCGTAAATATGAACTAAATCAGACAATTTCGGAAAATAGATATATTAAAGTTTCAGATAATGATTATTACAAACATATTTTTCCAAATCGTATCAAAATAAATGTTTCGAATTTTTAAGATTGAAAAAACCCTAATAAAGAATTTTTCAAATCAACAAATATGGATTAAATCAAACAATGTCACAAAATAGATATATTCAAAGTTTCAAATAAAGATTATTACAAACATATGTTCTCAAATCGTATAAAAAACTAAAATTTTGATTAAAAAACGGTACAATTGACATTCATAACTAAAATCAGAATCAATGGTTAGTTGCAATCAGAATACGCATAAGATGTAACACACATTTGACCTAATCTTACAATTTGCAGATTTATAAAAAATTATCATCATCAAATCTGAAATCTATATATTTCAAGAGAAAAACGTATATTAGAGAAAAAGCTAACGATGATTATTAGATTCGAAAAGGCTGAAATCTATAAATCAATATCGCGCATATATATATTAAACGAAAGAACAGATTGATTAGGGTTTCAATCGACTAATCGTCATAACAATGGCGATTTGATGATGATAGAAATTAGGATAAACAGTTTGATTAAATCGAATTGGGCATACATAGAATAACTTACATCCGATGGCGAGTTACAAACTCAAAATAAGGAGGATTAGGTTTAGATTCAGCAGGCATGGTGAAGAGAGAATTTTCGGGTTTCGATTTCTTCCCATCGACGAATATGAAACACGCAGGTTTGTAAATCCGGGTTATAAGGAATATATAAGTCGGCCGGATTTGGATCCGAAAAATCAAAACGGGTCCGTGTTTCACATTTGTATGAGATTACGTGGACTTGTTAAATAAGGTAAATGACACATACGATAGATGGCTTAAAAAGATTACATGTGGCACATAAAACCGTGCTTTATTAGTATTTAAAGACTAAAGATGAAGTAATAAACTCAATAATCTTATAGCTCATCTCATTTAACACTTAAAGCCAAAAAAATAACAAACACAACAAAAATTTGAAGCGACGGACTCAAAAGCCCAGAAAATTGATACCGTCGGATCACGAAGTAGACAAACTCGAAATTGAGCCACGCCGAATGTGCCTTGCCAGTCACTTTTTATATAAGAGTTATTGGTGAAACAAACTATCAATGGCATATTCACCAAAGCATTTTGTCAATAGGTGATGTTAAATATTAGGTAAAACCCAAAAATAATACAGTGATAACATTAATAAAGAGGGAACTTATAGAAACGATAACCAGGGCCCAAGGAAGAAAGCCCGATACACTTGGGACCATCGCACACAATGAAGTCTCTAACAAACTTCAGCCACATGGCGTCTATCCAAAGTGTATAAAAATCCTCACGTTTCCTGGCCGTCAAAGGGAGGTCACACATTTCTCACCAAGGGACACACTCCCTAACTAACTACATATATGGGTGACACTAGAGAAGAAGGGACGTGTGCTCATCTTCTACATTACACCATCAACACACACATTTAGCATATAATCTCCGTTGTTGTAGTTATTGATTTGTACCGTGAAGGCGTGAATGATTGATTGTACTATTGCTGGAAGCATTATATTTTATACTTAGTTTCGTGTTTTTTATTTGCGCCATCCGAAATCTCACGTACAAGCTTCTACTAGGTTCAATTAAACACGCGATCCATGCTTCTACCCTAATTTCCATAATTTTGATGACGACCGCATCATCACCTCCCTTCTGGACAATGAATATATACCCCTCTTCCACCCCATTTTTCGACATAAACAATTGGAACACAACAAGTGAACAAACACCTGAATTCCGACCCTAAAGGCCACTTTATAACCACTATCAACAATGGTGATTAACGCAAAGTACACATTCTCCTTCACTAAGATGCGTTGACACAAACATGCTACAAACACGGTCATTACTTAAAAAAAACACTTTTCTAACAAAAAATAAAAATACACATAAAAATATGATATTTTATTTATAAAATCTTATGTTAAGTTTTCATTTGTTTATAGTTTTATAATTAACTAGCTTATAACCCGTGTATTTACACGGTTATCGGATATAAATTATGTAATTCATAATGTCGTTATAATTTTATATAATTTAAAGAATCTAAATCAAATAATTGTTGTTTTACCCAAAATTTTACTATTCTTATCAAGTATCAATAGCATAAATACATCTCTAGTTTTGAATCTTGGTAATGTCGCATATAGCTAGTTGTGGGTAAGTATGTCCTTCTTTAATAAAAAAACAACTTTACATATTGATTGTACTTTTACATATTGATTGTACTTTTATTTATAATCATGACAAATCATACGACGAACGAAAAAAAAAGCAACATCCTATAAAATCATATTAATCAACAATGGTTATATATAACAATAGAGCGTTCGGATCAAATAATAGGCTCATTATTGAAAGAAGAGTAAGAAGGATTTTAAAATTCTCCAAGCCGACTCAAATGAACTACGATTTAACTCATTTAAACAGCGTTACAGATTCTCGTCGAATTATAAGATCTTAGAACTTTGGGTTTAGCTTTTGAGTTTAATTTTAAAGTTTAGCTTTTAGGTTTAGCTTTTAAATATTTAAATCTAGCTTTACGATTAATTTAGCTTAAAATTGTAGTTTTTGAATTTAACTTTTGAGTTTAGCTTTTAGACTTGGATTTTGGGGTTTATGTTTTAAGGTTTAGCTTTTATCGTTTATGTTTAGATTTAGGGTTTTGCTTTAAGGTTTACTTTGAAAATTTAGCTTTAGGGTTGGGAAATTATTAAAGTAAATTGGTTTCTTAGCATAACCCTACCCTAACAATATAAGTCCAAAAAATTTTATAGTCACACTTTGTTTACTATTTTATTTGTATGACTGCATACATAAATTAGTAAAACTTTGAATTAAAAAACAAAACTATTAATATTTAAAAGAAAAGAAAAGTACACGACATTAAAATTTAAATTTGCCCATTAAATAGATTTGTATATAATCTTGATTACGTTAACTATTTATATCTAGATTATCTAAAACTAAATTTCATTTTGTTCTCAAATTTTAAAATTTTAAAATTCAAAACCTTTTTTAAAAAAATTAGAGAATGTCATGTGGCATTTTTGGAAGGTTTATTAGATTTAGATACCTAACCAAGTTATTTTATGACATGGAACATATTTAAAAATAAATAAATAGATATAAATGGGTTAAACAGGTCAACCGCGAACCTGCCTAGGTTAACACGTACCTAGGTCTTTAAACGAACCAAAGGAACACGAACGAGTTTGTTTGTTTAGCTTTAGACTTGTTCACGAACGATTTGTAAACACTAAACTAACGGAAATTTTTGTTCGTGTTTGTTCATTAGAAAATTGAACTTTTTGACAAACTCATACAAGCTATATTATTTAGAAAATAAAAATCAACATTCTTAATTTCGAACATCAGACAATCCCCAAATTAAGCACTTGATACAAAAATCACAAAAATGATCACAAAACACAAGATGGACATAATAATCATGATTATTCCAAATAATGTCTTAACGATTTAAGTTTCTAACAAGACGCAAACTTTATAAGACTATCCGTAGCGGTCACCCCTCCGAAATCCTTCCCCTCCCAAATTTTCTGCCATATCATCACCCCTCCCAAATCCTTCAAACCCCACAATGGTCACCCCTCCCAAACTCTTCCCCC
>WOUH02057548.1:0-10862 GCA_009936405.2 Stevia rebaudiana
TATATGGGAGGCAAACACAATCCGCTTCGGTGCCAGGACTTTTATGTTAATAACAAATGTTGTAATGTTACACCTTATAGTAGTAGTTACAATGGTATTGTGGTCTTAATGATTAAAACACGGTAACATGTTTAATGATATTAAAACCTGTGAACTCACCAGCGTAAGCTGACCGTTTTAAAAAATATATGTAATCTCAGGTGTGTAAGACAGGATTCGGGAATGCTGCAAGGGGTACCGTTGTATTGTTTATTACATGTATTTGCTTATTATGTAATGTATTTTGCTTCCGTATGTAAAATCTGATAATCGTATGAAATGAATGGTTGTTTTAGTGTAATATGTGTTGGATATTAAACCGGTTGACTCGATCCTGCAATGTCGAGCAGATGATATGGCTAACCGCGCGTCGGACAGGTCGGTGACCGGGGGCCGGGGAGCGTGGTGTCACAACCAAGATCAGCGTGGCAATGACAAGCCACTTGTCATGCTCGTGGGAAATGACGAGGCGCCACGTGGCGGCCTCGTAGAGGCCGGGAGTCGGGACACCCTACGCGTGTCGCGCAGGCTACAGTATCCCCATGGCACGTGGCGCGTAGCTCCTCAAGTCGCAAACCTCTCGACCAAGCAACCTCAACGCGTATCGCGCACCTCGCCTCCCTAAACCCGCGCGTGGTGCGTAGAAAACCCAAATAAGCCTATAAATAGAGGTCGACGAGCTGAGCATTTGTGCACAGGAATCTCGAATCCGAAACTCACAAACACTTTCTGATCTTCGGGTCTTTATCGTACGGAGATTAAACACATGCTCGGATCGATCGTTTATCGTACGTCTTGCAGAGGTTACGCTCGCGGGTTGCTTATTCTATCATTATCGTATTCTCTATCACATTATCTCGTCAATCAGGTGAGTTACACGGCCCCTCTTTAATTAACGTTTTACTGTTTTACAATATGGGGGAGATTACATATGAAATCAAACACATATTAAGGATAAGACACAATAATTGCTCGTTATTACATGAATTATAAACATGCCAATCTAAAAGTCTTCAACGTTCATACTGGACTTTTAACACGGGGTGGCCGGGTAATAATGGGTAGTACTACTGGGTCTAATAAACCTCATACGGTAAACGGTTCTTTTACGCGTATGCATTATTAGCTCTATTTCTATACGACACTTGGCAGTCATATGTGAGGCAAAAACATTACGCTTCGGTGCCATAACTTTTATGGTAATAACAAACGTTGTAATGTTACACGTTCAGTAATATTGCAAATGGTATTGTGGTCTTTCAGTAAAACAAGGTTAACAGTTTTACTCTTAATATCAAAACATGTGAACTCATCAGCTTATAGCTGATCGTTTTCAAAACTATATGTAATCTCGGGTGTCTAAAACAGGAAATGGGGACTGACTCACGAGGGATATTATTATTATTTGTTTATTATGTGATGTATTGTAATTTGCTTTCGCTGTTATGTAAACAACTTATCATATGAATGAAATGTATGTTTTGGTTTAATATGAGTTGGATATTAAACCGGTTGACTCGATCCTGAAATACTGAGCCGATATAGTGACAGACCGGTCGGAGACCGGGGGCCGGGAAGTAGGGTGTCACATATTGTTACATGTCTTCTTTATTTATTTTAATTTTTGCTTGCATTGTCTAGGGGTCATATAGATTAATTTTACTTATGTAAGGGTTGTATGATCTAAGATGGCAACCAAGTTTTAAGTCGAGATTATGTTTATCTTCTAGCTTCATTTTTTTAATCTTTACTAGATTTCTATGCTTTTTTTTCTCCTTACTGTTTAAACCCTATCGAACTACAAAGCTTTTGCTTGCATCATGATGTGAGATTCCTGCTATGGAAAAACGTGCCAAGAAATAGATTTATAAAAACTATCTTAGACAAATCCACACACTAGCGGCAAGTGTACCAGTTGCGATGTAGTCGGAATGAAAGACCGAGTATCGTCCAAGAACTCTAGGATAGAACCAATGGCACACTTGAATTAAGAAAATGTCATGCAACTTAAATAACTAAGGAAGGGTATTTTAGTCTTTTTAAGTTAATTAATTAAAACTAAATTAATCAAGCAAGCCATAAAACGAATAGCAAACAGTCATATGAGAAAGGAGTAGTCACCTAGGCTAGTATCATACAGTCATTCATGTGAAACCGGATCATGGACTCAAGATTGGTAATTTCATTTTTATTAATTACACAACTAATGACGTAGATAAGTAGTGTGGAACTATCCAGTCAGCCTGGACCACTAAAACGAAGAGACCTATTAGATTTTCTATGTTAGCTTCCTAAATTTAGATGAGATCGGTTTCCTCTCGGCCTAACCTACCCGGTAACTTAAGGTTCCCGTACGTACCCGATTTTCCTCTCGGCCTAAGTCTAGCACTAAGCACAACAAAACAATGGTCAATCACACTTTAATTGCTAAGGACATGACTAAATAACCTAGGTCATCCTCTCGGTCCATCCAAACCAGTCAATCACGCAATAGAAAACTAACCCTATCTCCTCTCGGTCTCAAAGGTGCAAACCACAACTTTAATTGACAACTCTAACACGACATCGAATCTACTCATAGACACATAACCTCTAGACTTGATTTTACTATCAATTACCATTATATTTACTGCTGTATGATCAATTAAGGTCTGAATTTTAACTTAGTTACTACCAATCATACTATCATTGTCCAAACATTGAAATTCAACACAAAATCAAGCAATCAACATTACCTAGGCAAGTACTAATGCAATTAGCCAAGCATAATCACTGAAAACATCATAAAATTCATATAATTAACCGTGTTCATCGTTCAAACAGAGAATAAAAGAAGAATTGTGCTAAAAGAAAACAAAACAATGTATTAAAACAAGAACAACCAACGAAATTAGCTAAAAATCCTTTCCAAACTTTGAACTTTATCTTTCCAACAACTTCTCCACCCAAAATCGTCTAACTTTGTAGTTTTGGTCGAACTCTAAAACCCTGACCTTAGCCTTCAATTATAATTTTGATTTCAGGGTTTTTGTCGAATTTGGCTGGTTGCGCGTACCGCGCAGAGACTTAAGGCTCTCCTGCTACACGCGGGTTTTGTGTGACTCCTGCGCGTATTGCGTAGATGAGGAAATTCAACTTTTTTAATTCTTTTTGCGTACGATCGTCACATTTCCTTTCGAATGCTCATTCCTTATCCAATAAGCTTAGAAATCATCGTTTTAATCACGAACATCTGAGAAATATGAAAACATTAAGTACAAGCACGAGTCATATAAAACTAATACAATACTATACAAATAACTAAACAAAAGACTCAAAATATATACTAGAATGTAATGTATTTTACAACACATCAAACATCCCCAAACTTAACTGTTTTTCGTCCATGAAAAAATCTTTATACAATGGAATCATAACTAAGCAATTGATTTCTCAAAAACAAAATTTTCATTTTAAAACATCTTTATACATTAACCTAGAGGTGTTAAAAAAAACCGGTTCCGGTGGAACCGAACCGAACCGGTTCCGGTTCCAAACCGACCCACACAAGAACCGGTTTCGGTTCCTCAATAACCACCGGTTCCTAACCGGTTCCCATTCTAGCCGTTACAAGCAGTTCCGGACCGGTTCCTAACCGAATCCGGTTCCAAACCGGTTCCACAAAAAACCGGTTTAAAACCGGTAGGAAAAAAGAAAAAACGAAGTCGACAGAACCAGTTTAAAGGAGAAGAACCGGTTCCGGTTTGGAACCAAGCCGGTTAGACCGGTTCCGGTTTTTCATATAGTGGAACCGGTTTGTGGCAAGAACCGGTTGAGGACGAACCGTTATCCATAAGAACCGGTTCCGGTTCCGAAAAAATATCGGTTTCAACACCTATACATTAACTGTGATTGGAAATATGTTTGTCCTCTTAAACCCAACCACTAACAATCAAAACCCAAAATCATGACAATTTAGTTCTATGTGGATCAATAAATATGGACATCACACAATCAAGTTAGATCATCTAATCTTACTTAGAAATTTCAAGAATTAACACCGCATGCAGAAAATCAAACTTATTTAAAATTAATTCTAATTTTAGATGGAATGGATAAAGATATCAGTATATTGCATTTGTTATATATTTTTATCATTTTAAGCATTTTTTTTTCATTTCAGACCTAACTTAGTGGTATTTCAACTAAGTTGTGACTCAGCAATATGACACATAAGCTGCAGCCATACTCTAACTAAGCAGTTTCAATTCAAAAACCTAATTAATGAAAAATTCAGAGGCGAATCCATGTGTGGGCCTGGGGTAGCCCGGGTAACCCCAGATTTTTTCGCTCGTAGTGTAAATTTCGCGATTTCGACCAAATTTTTTTATATATATATAGGCCGGCAACCTACGAAATCCCTTAAAATTCTACATATATGATCTTGGCAACCCCGATGTTTAAAACCTGGCTTCGCCACTGGAAAAATTCACAAAATATATGACATTTAAGGTTTATTAATTCAATCATGAGGAATCCTAACTGTCGGTTGGATCTATTCACATATCACAACTTAGATGCATACGATATAACTTTTCTAAAAACAAATGAAATCAAAAGCCTAGTTTTACCTATCATTTCCCATTAAAGTACTAGACTTAAACAAGAACGTTTTCTAAAAAAAATTGTTTTTTTAGATTTTTAATTTAAAGACTATAATTATTTACAAAAAAGTGACACAAAAGATAAAAATAAATGTAGTTTCTCATCCACACACTTCAAAATTTACATTGTCCCCAATGTAGAGATGAAAAATAAAAAATAAAGCAGAAATATAATAAACAAAAAGAAAAAATAAATTAGAAAAGACTCCCTTGGTAAAATCATGAAAATGCGCAAAATCACTCGAGTCGTAATTCTAAAATGGCGCATAGCGTTCCACAAAACCGCTCTCCAAAAATAGTTCCACGCAATTCTAAAATAAAAACTAAAAATGCATCGCAAGAACTAAACAATACCATTAGAAGTATATGACAATGATAAATAAATATAAACAATCATAATAACATCATCACATAATCACAACCATAAGTCATAAACATGTCAGACCCCAAACCAAACAATATATATCCCAATATCACATCACCACAAATATATATATATACAAATAAATACATGATAATACTCAAAATATGATAAAAGAAAATAAGCATAAATCTCTATGTCCGGCCTAGTGCTAATCATCAAAAACTATTTCTTTTCTATATATGGAAAGTTTCAAAATCATCATATAATAATCCAGAAATTGCAATAGAAAAGAAAAAGGGAGGTTTGTGATCATTTTGAAATCTTTTCTACTAGGTAATCTAATATCCTTATGCATGAAGATAATCAATTCGGTCGTTGTGGTCGGACTCTCAAATATCACCCGCAGCCTTGTCATCTTTATCATCCGCATGCGTCCCTGATGAACCAGCCCCATCAGTGCCCGTGATAGAGGAAGAGCCGGGATATGGAGGGAAAACAAAGAAATCGGGAATCGAAACAGAAGAAAGTGACATCAAATGATGAATACCCATATGCTGGATCTGAAGGAATCAACAACCCGTAAATTGCCATGAAATCTCAAGCTCCGATCCAGAAATCAAAACCATGATGAGAGTTTCATCTAAGAGAGAGAAAGCAGAAATCGAAACCGAGAAAAGCGTGTTGCAAGAGCACACACATATACCATGAAAATTACAAGCATACCCCTAATAATATGAGTATGGATATAATGTAGACAGATCATTTACGGAATTCCATCCTCATCTACTTTAAAATTTAAATACATATAGTAATTCAACTACGTGGTTTAGATAACTAAAATGGGTGGAACTGGGATTACCAACTCGGTCAACAGGTTAAGAAACTAGGGAAGGAGAGTTATTTTCCAATAATGATGTTGGATGATTAATAAACAATTTCTAATAAATTATTATGGGATTACCAACTCGGTCAACAGGTTAAGAAATTAGGGAAGGAGAGTTATTTTCCAATAATGATGTTGGATGATTAATAAACAATTTCTAATAAATTATTAGGAGCGTTCAGAGCAGGAGCGAAATATACTATGGGTTTGGGGTTGGCCGGGCGATTGCTGATTTTTTCGCTCGTAGTGTAAATTTCGCGATTTCGACCGAAATTTGTTTTATATATATAGGCCGGCAACCCATGAAATCCCTTAAAATTCTAAATATATGATCTTGGCAACCCGTGAAATCCCACTAAAGCTCGTTCAGAGTTAACCATGATATTATTTTTTTAATTGACCCAAGCTTGAAACATATGTCATTCACTTTCCAAATAACATAAATTATGCTGACATGTTAAAACAGAAATTCAAGATAACAAGGATTCTGTGAGCAAAGTTGAGTGATTCACAACTTTAACTAATAAAGAGTTCACATGCTCAATGTTACCCTAAATTTAAGTAAGTTGATAAAAGGTTAACACTTGAATGTATGTTTTGTTGGATGCTAAATTGACCACTTTTGTGTTAAGTTGAGAATATTGAAGCCTAGTTAAGTTATGTGCTATAAGTCCATTTACGTGATTATGGTGTCACACTGTTGTAATGTGACAAAATGTTGGAAAATGAACTACAAGGGTGTAATGTGATGAAGTTTGTAGTTGTAAATCCGCAAATGAGTTTTGTTTAATATTTTTTCTCATTCAGATCTTTTGTCTTTATAATTTGAAAAGTTAAATTTGATGTTCAGTTTATGATGAAAAGCTTAGAACCAAACGCTTCAATTAGGGACCGTTTATCCTTATTATTTAATTTTTTTAAACTTAGATTACGTATGTATGAATTTCATTAATAATCTATATAATTTTTCTCACTTTTCATACATACGAATGCATTTGAAAAAAAAAAGACTTTACAAATGCATTAAACAAGCCAGTTTGTTCTATCTACATCTGCAACCTAACCGGTTTAACTTGTCTTTTCTCTTTCTATCTAAAGTACAATAGCGGTTCGACCCATAAGTTTTGTGATCTTATGGAGGTTTTCACTAGTTTTGTGGTACAAATGAGCATTGTGTATACTTTTGTGGTTGAAACTTCAACCGAACGCGACCCTAAACTTCCCAAAACGGGATAAGAATGATGGAGACGTGACATATAAAAAACCATCGAAACAAACACCGAACAAAGTCGAGAAACGAGTCGCACGATCCGACTTGTTTTTGGGGTAAAGATACCTTTTTTTGTAAGATAAAATTAAAAACAGAATTGAGCTCCCACTAATCTGAATCGAATTCTGGTACTTTCGTTGGACGTTTGATTGAAAACTGTGGGGTTTTAGCTCCTTAATTCAGTAAGCTATATGAGTTCTTCTAATTGATTCATCGATTATACGAAGAGTTTTGACGAATTCGACGTGGATCTGGATTCGTGATCTGAATCGAATCAATTCGTCGTTTTATCACATAAATGTCGAATCCAACGAGAGCAATTGGTTCCTGGCTGCACAAGAAGGTTGTTGATCCTTTCATACAAATCCTTCGCAGGTAAATAGATACCAAATTGAAGAAATGTTATCCATTGAGTATTTGTTTGTTGGATTAATCGGGACTATATGTATAAACCTCATGTATCACTGTGTATTAGTAAACTGTTTTGATCAATTCTTTTGGATTTCCTCAAAAGTATGCTTGTTTTGGGGCTCTATTTATGAATATTATTAGTAATCATGGTTATGACTGATAATATGATATTTTGATTTCAGAGGAGTAGAACCTAAGCAACTTGCATTCTCCACAGCTCTTGGCATTTCATTAGGATTGTTCCCAATTGTTGGTATGCTCTGATTCAAATTCAAATTCATATTTATTCATGACAAATAAAGTTGCAATTTGATTCATATTGTCACAATGATCAACTCTATGAACATTTGTACTTGTTGACATTGGAATGTTTATGTTGTGTTAAGAGTTGCAACCTAGGGGAAATCGGAATATTATTCTTCCACCTGAAAAATTGTTTTTAACCTAGAATTTTATTACAATAAAAGTACCCTATTAGGGTTCATGTGACAAACTTTGTGAAATCAAGAGAAGCATGATATATATATATATATATATATTTTTTAAATTATTGTATAATAGGGGTGCCGGTGTTCCTTTGTGGGCTGGCAATAGCAATATTCGGGTCTTCTGTAAATGCTCCAACTGTTATGCTTGCAAATTTTGTTTCAACTCCATTAGAGCTAAGGTGAATTCAATTGTAATATGTTTTCTTGAAACAAATAATATCATCTTTTGTTTTCATTAATAAATCTTGATTTCCTGATTCAGTCTGATGGTAGTGTTCTTACGGTTTGGTGAGTTTGTTACTGGTGGACCTCATTTTCCTTTGACATCTGATGCTTTAAAGAAGGTGTTGACTGGTGAAGCTTCAACAGAGATCTTTAGAAGCATCCTCAATGCTGTATGTTTATTTTTTTTTAATAATAATAAATTAATGTGCTAATCGTATGATTACCGAAAAAAGTGTATTCGGTATTTCACGAGGTTATGTGCATTAAAAAATGGCTCTGTGCTACTTTGGACCTATTCGTATTCCTAGTTTCCATCTTTACCGGGTGTACATGGGTCAGTTCAGGTCGGTTTTGGGCTCAAACCAAAAATCAATTTTTGGGTTTTTTAAAACCGTTGATTTTGGGTTTTTTCTCCGTGTTCTCATGATGGGTTTGGTTTAATGGTTTTGACATTGAGCTTAAAATTTTTGGTCTAAAATAAACATAACCAAACAAATGATTAATTGATTAATACATTATACATATTTGGGCCTAAAATTTTTGGTCCACCAAATATTAACACTAAGTCTAAGAGAATATTTAAATTAAGAGGTTAAAAAAATTAATCATAAACTAAAAAAATTAAGCATTTTTACCATCTTTATATGGTTTGGTTTTTCGGGTTTTTTGCTCACCTAAAACCCAAAAAAAAAAAGCTAACCAAGACCGTCGGTTATCAGTTTGGTGGGTATTTTTGGTTCCGTTTTTTTGGCGCACCCTACCCTCTCTCTTTATTTAATATTGACTCATCTAGGGGTGTAAATTAGCCAAGCCGTACAAGTTCCACCGGAGATAAGATCGCTAAATGCTCGAATTGACCTTGAACTTAAATTAGATTTGCTTTTTTTATAATTTTTATTTCACATATTAAAAATATGTTAACGCAATAGTTATTTTCATTCATAAATTATGATAATAATAACTAAAAAATATATTTAATGTTATATATACAAATTATTATTATAAATGTATATAAATAAAATTCGAGCTTGAAAACTACTCACGAGACGAGCTCAGGCTCGGCTCATGTACAATCCTAGTGGCCTAGTTAAATCATAAACCCAACAAATGGGTACATTTATTTATATATTTAATGATTCAATCAAAATTTGCAGTTGTTAGGGTGGTTGGTTTTATCACCGTTAATCATGGGTGCAATCTACATCGTTCTTTTACCTGGTTTTGTGATCCTGGTTCACAAGTTCAATTTCAGCACGGGTTCAACCCCAAAGCTCGCCACATCATCAACCATAGAATTAAGGCTTAAAGTAAGAGATATATGATATGCATACAACACAATCCAATATTAAAACTTCTTTTAGAGGCTATTGCATATCATTCGGGTTTGGTATTAAGAAAATGTGCGGCGTTAGTTTTGTTCTTTTGTAGTCTCTCAACTTTATAGCTTTTTAATACTGTTGATTTTATTTTTTATGTTTGTAAATATGTAATGCTAGTGGATTATAATGTTGAAAAGTTTCAGGTATTGTTGTTGGCTAATGAGTTAAAACAGGTCAGGTTGGTTGAACTAGAATTCAAATATACCTTTGTTGTCCTATCTTTTTGTGTCGGGAGTTAAAATAGGTTGTATAAGAGTTACTCCTTCTTTCGAGTCATGTCACTACAAATAAGTGACCGTAAAAAATCTATCAGTTGCCCTGTCTGTGAAGGTCCATGAAACATGATTGTCGGAATTTACGGGTTGTCGAGAAGCATTTGAGAGTTATTGCCATGGACTACTGTTAAAATAACGGCTAAATAAAGAGTAAGATTACCGACGATCAAGTGAGAGATGCTTCAGTGGATTACGAAATTCACAAAGATTGGATACGGTTCTCTCATAGTTGGATTAGAGATGGCTCTCTCTCTTTGCATTCTTTTTAATTAAAAAGTTTGATATAAAAATTGTTTCTTCCATTCAAATGCAAGTAACATATTCAAAAAAAAATTAAATAGATAAAATTACACAAATATTCCGGTAATGTGTTTGTAACACATTGAATCTTAAACGTAAAGTACACCAATCATCTTTCAAGTGTGTACATTTTAACAATCAAGTCCCTTAACGCAACTCACGTTTAATTTGTTTAAATAAGTCAATAACTCTCACATGAGGGTAAAATTGTCATTTAGGCCTCCTTTTACCTCAATTTTTTTAATCCACTTACAGCATTCACATTAGGTTCTCTAAATTTGATGTGAGTGTATTATCTGTATTATAGAGATTTATTGAAAGTGGTTGTGTGTGGAGGGATATAAAGAAAATAATAGATTCTCTAAGGTATACCGGGCTGTATTGGGGGCTGCAGTGGCTGCCACGCAGGAAGGAGAAAGGGTAAAATGGGTGAGTAAAATGGTGGAAATACATGGGCTGTATTGGGGGCTGTAGTGATGACTGATTATTCATTTTTTTTATAATTTTATTTTATAAAAAAAAGTCACATTATTTAAAATAAATAACATTATTTAAAAAAAAGTAACTAAAAAAAGGTTAAAATTA
>WOUH02057559.1:0-10862 GCA_009936405.2 Stevia rebaudiana
CGTTAATTTACTTTGTATTTCGAGTTATCTCTGAGAATATTTGGGGATATTTTGGAATATAGTCACAGAAACAATTACAAACCGTCAATTAATTGATACAAACACTTAGTCTCACATAATCTAATTTGGAGTAACTAAAATTGATTTAAGTTCATTTTTGACAAAAACAAAGACCATGAAAAAAAAGTATTATTGATGAATCAATTTTATAATAACCAATTCCGTTTTTCTTTTTTCCTTTTAATACAACAAAAATCAGTCTTATTTTAGATCTTTTGTTGCACATACTTATTGAAAGTTATGGAATTATATCGTAAGTGGCCACGAAATAGTTTTTGCCAACTAGATCTACACAAATTAAAATGTTAGCTAAGTAAATAAATACAATATAAACATGCAAACTTTAAGTATCCTAAATTTGGCTCATCAACAAGTTTTTAATTTGTTTTAGGAGATTTCTTCCTATTTTAGGTATTACACGAAGTCTACAACTTGATTGAGTTAAAAACGAGAGGGGGTCGATCTTCATTAGGGCTCTTTTTTTCTAACGGTTTTGTTTACGACAAGATTTGAACCTAAAACCTTTTAATTAATCTGCCACGACTTTTTTTTTTGCAAGCATATAAATTTTCGAACACTGGTTGTAATTTTTAAACTTTTCAAAAGTCTACAAATTTAGGGGCACAAAATTTTGAGCTTAAAGAAGTTGCTTGTTTTCAGTGACCATATAGCCGACCAAGGATTAGATGAACTAATTTTGAACAATGAGAAATTTTTGATGAGTTTACTTTGGTAATTGAGATAAACTCAGAAGTAAGTTGGAAGAATGAAATAAAAGTATATGGTTAAAAGTGGATGATCATTCACTCTTAAAAATACAATAAGATTTTTATAAATCATCTTAATAACAACAATAATTATTGCTTGATCTACAACAAAATGTATTTTTTGTCTAATATATGTATATTTGAAAGATATTATGAACCCGAAAAGGTAACACGTACATATCACCAACGATTTCTAGTTTAAGTCTGGTTAGAAAGATGTGTGGACTTGGGACTCTCTCTTTGAGAGATCTCGGGTTCAAATCTTGCTTTAACGCATTGTTTTGTGTAATTTCCTGTGATAGGTTGAAAGTACATTTCAGATAGAGTTCACCGGTTCGAACCTGATGATGAGAGAGAGTTTACGGATTCCATTCGGTTCCTACTTATCTGTGTGGTACGGTCTCACGGAGGTCGGAGACCTTGTTTACATCACCTGGCTACCGGTGACTAGCAAGCGAGATCCTGTGCTCTTCAAAATAACAAACAAACACGTACATATCATAGGTGCACATTGTGGATGTCAATTGCCAACCGAAGAGGTCAAAGTGAAACGTAATAATGTCTAAAAGCAGTATTCTTTGAAAGTCTTTTCAATACGTAATAGTCAAAACATTTAATTAATAACATCTTCATTTTGGCTTAACTCGTTGTGTTTTTTGGACTATAAAACGATATGTGGGTCCATAAACACCTTACAACTTGACAGTTGACACACAACAAAATAATATATAGGAACTTTCGTACAATTTAATTTAAGCATGTTTTAATCATATCAGATAGTGTCTTTCAAGAATGCTGTCTCATTTAAAAAAAATAAAGTAAAAAAAAATCTGATTTTTTTTAATTATACATATATGAGCTTCATCCAAATTTTCTCCCATCTATCTACTCTAGAGTACGTGACTAGAGTGTACGTGTTATCATTTATTATTTAACAGGAGTATTCTTCAACCGTTTTCTTCGACAACATGTCAAAATTCATTCCTTCTACTCTCTTACTTAATTTGCATATACGTACGAGTATTTATTTATATGAAAATACACATATTCATATACAGTTCTATATTCAAATTGTTGATATGGTCAATGGTGCTGTAACAAATACAGTTAGTCAATAGATTAAGATAACTTTACGTCCAAAAAATGATATATTTTTTTCTAGTTAAAATATTTATTATATTATGATAGTTTCATCTTCCAAACAGGGGTTGGTAAACTTTTCTTTTATGTGTTGTATAGTTTCTTAGTAATGTAATGCTAAAAAGAGGCCTATTATAAGAAGTGTAAAAAAAATTTATAGACATTAGATCATTAGGAGTAAGATCAAATACAAACCTTACTTTTTGTAAAATCGTAAGAGGCAAAGTGTTATTATAACTAACAAAGTGCTAATACAAAAATTATGTTATATACAATCATAACATTATGAGAATGTTACAATAAGACCTTTTTATTTATACTATCACTTTGAATCTTATAACTTTTACAAAAAAAATTTATAAATAACAATGTGCTGTTACTAAAAGTTATGTTCTATATACAAATATACCATTGTAAAAATATTACAATAATATATTGATATTTATACCATCACTTTGGATCTTACAATTTTTACAAAAAAAAATTGAGATGATATTATGATAACACTTTGTTATATTTATAATAACACTTTGGTTATCACAATTTTTACAAAAAAAATGGTTTATATCAGAACCATCTCCTTGATCGTTATTTAATTGTTACGATTAAAAAAGTTGTTGGAGGGATTTCTAGTAATGACTCATTTTGTTGACTTTTTTTTTATTCAATTTATCTCACTTTCTTTAAACGTTCATAATATTTACATATGAGATTATTTTAAAAAAAAATACCATATAAACGAGCTCTTTTTATGTTTAAAACAAGTATAGTGTTGCTATAAGAGCAAACAGAGCGCTCGCACGTACCACCATCGGGTATGCTCTAATTAACCGATCAGGTACACCGCCACCATCCATGTGGGTACACCGCTCGGGTATTGTGTTTGGGTTTGTGAGCTCGATTCTGTTTATTCTCCAATTAACGACTAGAAAAAGAGCCGTTGAACGACTCAATTAATTAAAAAAAAACTTTTTTTTCAAATATTTCACATATTAAATCCTCATAAATTATATCTCATTTCTTACAACTTTCTCATCCCTCAAATACCCGATCACAAAAAAAAAACACTCTTTTATCTCCCAAAGTTTCCCCATGGATCCTAGTGGTAAAAGACAAAGAGGTTGTGGCGGTTCGGGTTCTCGCGGTTCAACCGGTGGTGTATCGCGGTTCGAGGGGTGGCGGTTCGGATAGGGGTCGTGGTCGCGGTCTTACACCTCACCCATATTTTCCCATTATACCTACCAAACCACTACCCCAAATGCACTTCTATCAAAACCAAAGCTTGCCATACACATTCTCGTTAGATGATCCATCATTTGATCCTTTTGTCGCCCGCTATGAGAACAACCCGTATAAAGATCCTCGTCCAGACTAGGAACGATTGCTTTTGATTTTTTACGATTCAAGTTATGATGATTATGAGCCCAAGACTCAACATATGAATGTTGAAGCGGACTATGGAAACGAGGAATTGGAAGTGGGTGAAAACAAGGAGGTTGAAGAAGATAAAGAAGACGATGAAGGTGATGGTGGTGGTAGTGATGATGGAGGTGCTACTCAAAGATTTCAAAATCGACAAGAACGTCAAGAATGTACAAATGAGCAAAAAGTTGCTATAGTCAAAGAATGAGTTTATATTTCTCAATGTCTAAATATCGGAACCAATCAAACTCGAGAAGGTTTGTGGAATCGAGTGCTCAGACATTACAATTTGCGGTAATGTCCAAGTAACGTTCATCAATTGAGGACGAGATAGACGAGTTTGAATACTAAAATGACGACATTCAATGGGTTTTGGATTCAAGCTGAAAAATATATTAAATAACATTGGTTTTTTTTTTTTCATCATATACTAAAACTTGGTATTTTTTATAGTCACGGGTACGCAAAAGTAGATGTAGCGACCTAGACGTTTTGACAAAAGCGTCTAACGATTACGCTAAAAAGAATAAAAGTATCGCTTTCAAAGACTTTGATGCATGAAATGTTGTAAAAAAGTGTGGTAAATGAAATCGGGTTCCGTTGATGGGGGAACAACAAAAGTCTTCCGGCTCTAAAAGAATATGGCGAGTTTGTGGCATCCACCAATGAAGATGCTCAAAATAAACGTCGTTCAGATCTAAATGAAGACGCGGCACTTTCGAGAGCAAGCCGAAAAGATAAGCAATCCGCCGGGTCTTCAAAGAAATATTCTATTATCGAGAGCATTGAAGCATACGCGGCAATTAAAGAAGATTTATTAAAAGCCGCGGTAGAGTCTTGGGTGCGAAACGATGAAGTCACGAATGCTTTGGTAGATGAGTCAGGATTTGCACCTCACGACCATTACACCGGACCTATATTGGAGATTGTTCTAGAGGAGAAACTCGAAATTGCAAAATTGTACGGTTGACCTTGCGATTTTTAGTTTTTATTTCTAATTCAAAATGGCATTGTATTTCTTTTTTGTTTTGATGTAACTTTTTAATTTTTAATGAAATGTTTTAGTTTTTAGATTTTAATTTTAAAAATATAAAGTTGAGTTGGGGTACTAGGGTAGTATAAAGGGAGTTAAGGTACTTGATATGTGACATTATTTGATTGGTGGTTCATTAGGGTACTTGAGGGGAGTTAAGTATCACTCCTCTCACCCTAAAAAAATTACGTTTTTTCAGTTCATTGTGTTTTATTCTCGTCATTAGTCTTTCTACATGTCATTCAATTTCCTCGAATCACCATTGTGTTTTTTTCTTACAAGTTGTTGTGCCTAATCATCGTCATTGTGTTTTTACTACATTTCATTGTGTTTTCATGAATCACCACTGTGTTTTTTTCCTACATGTCATTGTGTCTAATCTTTACCATTGTGTTTTTACTGAATGTCATTGTGTTTTCCCGAATCATCATTGTGTTTTTTTCCTTATAGTTCATTGTGTCTTTTCTACTCAACAATGTGTTTTCTTGAACACCAACGTAGGACACATTGATGAGTATGAAAAATACTATAACAAAGTTGAACACCAACGTAGGACTCATCATTGTGTTTTTTTCCTTATAGTTCGTTATGTCTTTTCTACTCAACAAAGTTTTTTTTTTATATATATATCAACTCTATAGTCGTTAAAGATAAAAAAAATTGTTATTATGATGTAATTTTTACAAAAAATAACGTCATATGCCAAAGTTATAAATGTTTAGAAAAGAAATAAATTTTATTGTATTACAAAAATCTTTTGAATATAACTTAGACTAAAACAATAAAAGAATCTGAACACATTTGAGGTTAATTTGACGATGTGACGAACGTTTGGAATTTTCGACCTTTTTATGTTTCTCTTTATATTGTCAAGACTGCAAATTTGAAAGTTTTATACTTAAGGTCTTAGTGGAAAAATATTGAACAATTCAATTGCAATAATATTTTTTATTAGCTAACCCATATGATAGTACCCTATTTATGAAAAAACTATAGCACTTGAAAACCAAACAACAAGAGAGATAATTTATAGTTTATCTTACTATAAAGAAAGATATTATATGGGACATGACATTCATTCAAATCATTTTGTCTATGTAGAATTTTTCGTTACTCAAAGATTCACATGCTATTTTAAATTCAATGTTTTATTCATTCTTTACTATTAGATACAGACTTGCCTAAAATAATTAAATTAATTTAATATGCATTTGTTATCATTAATCTACCATTTATGAATATAAAAATTCTTTAAATATCACTTTTGAGTTTTCTAATTTATTTATTTCTGTTGTATGTATTTTATTATTAGTATACATTATAAATATTAAAAGAAAACTTATTACTGGTAAACTGAAATATAGTCCTTATAATAACTAAAAACTATAAAGTTTGTTACATTTCTTTGACATTTTTCCTACAAGTAATGCATTTATTTATTTTGTATTTTTATCAATATATTATAAATTATGTATATCAATTGTTTAATTATCCTCAAATTTTATTTTTAAACACTTTTTAGACGATATGTAGTTTTGATTTTATTCTTTTTATTTTATAATGTTATACTAATGGATTATTTTATTTTGCTTAATAATCTTGATATTTTATTTGTGATTTTATGCCTCAAAACATTCATATATTTCAAAAACAAACATGAAAGATAAACCTTCAAGGTTAGACCTACAATATCAAATGTTCAATCTTCATATATATTGGTCATTCAAAGAACTTTAGTACATAACATTTAACATGGTATGGATAATATTATATTTCATTTTGATATGTTTATGTAAATCATTAACAATTAACTTTTTTTTTCATTTATTTAAGTTATATCCATATAGCTTAATTCGTTGTCCAACATTAAAATGGTATTATCAACTTACCTTTTTGTAATACTGATTATTGTTTTAATAAGTCACTAAGATCTATGCTTTATCGTTATAACTTTGTTCAACAATTTACAATACAAACATTGTGCCTAACAATGCTTTTGAGGCCTGACAAGCTAGAAAATTTTATTTATGGACAATAGAAGATCTCAATTAATACCAAATGCATCAATAGTTGTTTTGCTACTACTTTGGACTGTTTTTGTTATTCCCTTTTGAAATAATCGTATATTTTGTAAACACAATTTATTTTGACAGTGAGAATATAATTATGAATCATCTTATGTTTACATTTCTAATAATCAATTAATTAGCAAGAAGTTGTCTTATGGAATTACGAGTTTAGGAAATGAATCTGTTACATTCATATCTTAATAGAAGAAAAACAACATGTTTTTTTCATGATAGTGTATTTTTTTGTCGAAGGCTATGGAGGAACCAATAAAACAATTTATGGAAGACATTATTCACATACATACGATCCAAGAGACACAATGTTATAAATGTGGTTTCAAGTGGGATCCCTTCTTTTTAATTTCATGGTGGTCGTAGAGCGCATTCTAAATTTAATATCCCATAAACCTTACTAAAGAATCTTTGTGCTACATAAATTCATACATTGATACTCTGTTAGTGCATTATTTTATGTCTCTAGTATGATGATCAAGCTATGTAAATTTTAGTACATTTTGTTTCTCTGTCACATGGTGATGTGACAGGAAGGCTCTATCACATGGTGATGTGACAGAGGATCCATGTCTTATGAGCCTGTCTCATGGTGATGAGACAGAGAGATGCTATATATAGTCACATACTTAGAATCTTTGAATAACTATGAAGTGAAACTTATTGCAAAATTTTTGGATCATATTTAATACAAAAGCTCTCAAAGTTTATTTACTCATTGTTCTTGATCTTAATCTCTTAATCTCATTTGATTAACAAATTCCGCACGTTAATCAGAACGCGTAATCATACTGCATCGTGATGACTATTGTTACAGATCCTACATACTCCTCATTTGTTAAAGGAGACAAAGTTGATTATATGGGATGAAGCACCAATGACTCATAAACATGTATTTGAATCGATTAATAGATCAATGAGAGGCATCATGGTTTCATGTCCTTTAAAACAAGAGATGTCATTTAGAGGCAAGACAACTGTTTTCGGTGGTGACTTTAGACAAATTCTTTCAGTGGTAAAGAATGGAACTAGGCAAGAAATTGTACATGCTGATTTGAGATCTTTATACATATGGAGTAATTGCAGTGTTCTTACGTTAACAAAAAAAACACAAGGTTAACAGTAGGAAATCAGTCCAGAATGTTTTAGAAAGAGATCAATTCTTGCACCTAAGAAAGAATTTGTTTAAGAAATAAATGATCATTTGCTCTCATTTTTCTTGAAAGAGGAAAAATATACTTTAGTTTCGACACAGTTTGTCAAACAGAACAACTCGATGATGGGGGTACAAGCATGTTTATTCTCACTTGATGTACTAAATGATAATAAATTTCAGGATTTTCAAATTATAGATTAATACTTAAGGTCGGGGTTCCAATGATGCTACTTAGAAACATTGATAAGCAAAATGGTTTGTGTAATAGTACTAGGCTCAAAATAATTTCACTTGTTAAGGGTGTAATTGAAGTATAAATCACATCAGGGGTAATACTGGCTTACAAAAATTCATAATAATAACTAATATGATACCATATTACAAAAAATTCCATTAAAATTTCAAAGATCACAGTGACCACTATCAGTTTGTTTTGTTATGTCAATTAATAAAGTCATGGTAACACTTGTATGTAATACTTTCTAGGGTTAAAAAACAGAGATGAAGTTAAATTATTAATATTAGATCAGGATTGTAGAAGTACAAATAACAATTTTTATTTAGTGTAAAAGAAATTTTTCAGATTTGTAACTTGCTATATTCTTTTGGATGAAATTTTTATTTGGTACTTTAATAATCTTTGTTTGACATTCTTTAAATGATTTATTTTTTTGTAATTTTTTTATTATATATTTGTTATGAACCACATGTGTTATACACGGGTTATAAACTAGTTAGTTAATATATGGTTGTATAAAATAAACTCATGAATTAATCGAGATTTGCTCTTTAACAGCTGGGATTAAGCTGAGCGTAAGAGAGTTTGAGATCAAGCCCAAGTATAAATCGGTCCTTATTTAATATGCGAGTTCAAGTCTAAGTTCTATATACTGAATTTGATCGCAAGTAAGATGTTAATTAGATGATTATAACAACATTTTGTATGTGAAAAAAATATATAATAAAATTATAAAATACTTTTATATATAACACACAAAAAAAAAATTAACATATAAGCATACATAAAAAGTATGCATGTATATAATAAAAATGATTAAATACTTGATTTATCAACAGAAGATATTATTTTCTTGTTTTTAATAAGAAGAAAATAGAAAGTAAATAACTTTTATAATAGCACCCTTTTGTATATAACATTTGTGGTTAGTTAGGTTAGGTTTGGTTAGGTTAGGTTAGGTTAGGAGTAATTGTTGAAACTAAATCCTAAATTTGTTAACATGATCTAGTGGTCTAGAGTTATAGTGATTGTCGTTGTAAATATATCGTGAGTTTAAATTCTTGCAATGCTAAGGTAAAGTGGTATTTAGGGTTAAAAGTTATAATTTCAAGTTAAGAAAGAAACCAAAATACGTCCCTTTCTTTTGAATCTTTTCAATTTTTTGAATCTAACTCTAATAAATGACTCTAAATAATGCACGTGAGAACACCATATTTTAAAAATAATTACATTATTTGTTTTATGTTAAATTACAAAATGATTAAAATGTCAAAATTGTTTTAAATTTGTTATTATCTAATTAAGTATTTGTCGTATATATTTAAAATAGTAAACTGGACTTTTTATCCCTGAGTTTGCAATGCTTAAAAGTATTGTCCACCGCCAACAGAACATGTCCTAACGTTTCAAGTCTTAACAATTTTCGTCCCCAACGTTTTAAGTCTCAATATTCCCGCTCCTAACGTTTCAACTCTTAACAGTTTTTGCCCATAACGTTTAAGTCTTAAAAGTTTATGTTAAATGTTTAATGAAGAAAAACTGTTGAGACTTGAAACGTTAGAGACTAGAACTGCTAAGGGTGTAAAGAAACGATTAAGCCTTGCAAATCTCATATTTTTTTTAATTTGTATAATTATCAACCAAATTTAAGTAACTTATATTAAAAAATTGTAATGAATAACTTTAAAACTCCAATATATAATTTATAGTTATAGAAGTGTCAGCATTTATCTGTTTTGAATGTTTACAGTATAATAACTTAATATATATATATATATATATATATATGAACGATTAAATGATAAACATTTTAAGTATTCATATAATTACCGATCTTAATCTAGTAAGACATAAAAGAAAAGTAAATTTAGTATATCTTCTCCTCCGTCGAATTTTGTTTGCTTTATTTAAGGAAACCTCTAGTTTTATTCAAGTAAATTTAGTTTCTTTTCGTTCCTTCTAGTTTAAGTGTCTTTTACGGATCGGGTTTTCTAGTCCATACATAAGCTCTAGAAGCTCATCATTAGAAATACTTGTTACTAGTTTTACAAAACTTTTCAAAAATCATATTTTTATAAAATTTAATGGAGATACTTCATTGTTAAGGTTTAAGGATCTACACAAGATTTAGAAGTGGATTCTTGCAAATTATTAAAATAAAATCTTGAATTGTTGATTTTTTAACCCATTATCATAATTAGTCCTAAATTTTTTTTTTCATGAGATGAGATTCAATAAAATACGGTCACCAAAATCAAATGAAGAAATTAGCATGGCCCAATGGGCCTAGATCTGGATAAATTTGGGGCTATGAATGACTATGAGATGGATACATCATGGAAAAGTAATTTGGCCGTATGCCGCTTTTTGATGCCGTTTTGTTCTATATATAACTGGATTCTTGTGACATCTGTAGGTATTTAATATTAAAATAAAAGCAAAAATATCTCTAGAGGCCTAGATGTTATATGCCACATCATCAGGGCAGATGAAGTTATGTACTTTGTTAGCATTAAATTGTCTTTGCTAATAAAAGAAAAAACTACGAGTGTTATCGGTTAAATTATTCCGTATGGTTATTATTGAGCAAAGAATAGTAAGTTGGACTTATGAAATTCATTTTGTTTGTCTTTTAGAAAAACTATGTTTTAGACTTTAGTTTTATGAAATGTTTTTTAATATGAAAATGTTAGATTTATGAATGTGAGATTTAATTTTATTTAAGATTAAATATGAATATTATTACTGTGTTTTATTTAGTGTCGGAGATTTAGTGTTTCAAATTTTCAATTTGATTTAATAAAAAAAGGTAGGTGTATATTCTTTTTTTAATGGTTTTAAGTTAGTTAATTATCAAAACGTGTGGTGTACAATGTTGGAGAAGGCGTTAGGCGCTAGGCAGTCGGCGAGGTACCGCCTAGGGATTAATCGGGATTAATCGGGACTAGGCGGATTGGAACTTTTT